>CM031083.1:15667769-15679851 GCA_018257905.1 Gillenia trifoliata | reverse complement strand
TGTCGCCACGCGCTGGCGCGTGTCTCCACGCGCTGGCGCGTGTCTCCCCGCGCTGGCACGTGTCACCCACGCGCGGCACGTGTCACCCACGCACCCCACGCGTCTGCACGCGCCGTCCCACGCGCGGCTGACGTCAGCCGCGCGCCTGCTGACGTCAGCGCCGTTAAAGTTAACGGAATATACCTTTCTGACGGAATATTCTGACGCCGTCAGGAATATTCCGTTACCGTTGACGGAATATTCCTTCTTCTTCCTCCCCTCGCCGGTCGCCGGAGCCGCCGCCGGCGCCGCCGTCCTCCGCCACCTGGTTCGCCGGAATTTCTGGAAAATTTCCGAATTAATTCCAAAACTTCAAAAATTCATATCTTCTTCGTTCTTTGGCCAAATTTAACATGCCATATATCAAAATGAAGGTATTAACGAGTAGAATATTTTCATACCAATTTGGGGCCAGAAAAATGGCCGGAGATAGCCTGAAATTGGCCGGGAAGATTCGGGAAACCCTAATTCCGTTCTCCTTCAAAACTGCACCAAATTCGACGTTCTGTATATTGATTTGAACCTACTCAATCCAATAAAACCAATGGTAATGGTCTCGAGGCTTACCTTGGTCTGTATTGTACAGAAAATCGATGAACAGTTTGCCTGTTCCGTTCCGACGTCGGTTTGAATGATCGGGTTCGAGTTTGAAGATTTTGAAATCACAGCCTCGTCCAGAATGACGAGACGATCGTGATGGTATGGATTTTGGGTGACAGATTGACGGTTTTGTGATTCGTCCAAAGTTAGGGTTTCGGTAAATTTTGGAACTTTTGGTTTAGAGAGAACAAATGGGAGAGAAAGCTGCTGTTTCAACGTGCAGAATGGATGAGGAAGGTTGGGTGCTGTGCAGCCAGCCAAAAACCCTAATTCCCACACACGGAGTGGAAAATTACTAAAATGCCCCTACACTTTAAAGCTTCGTAAAACGTTCGTTTTAACTCCGAATTGAGTTCCGCTTGCGTCCACGCGTTCGTATCGATGAGTACATCAAGAATATGTAAAGAAATAAATTTTTACAAGTCGTCCCGAAAAGTCAACAAAAGTCAACATTGACCCTAGGGGTATTTTGGTAATTTCACAAAAATTTTGGAACGGGTTGTAACACGCGTGGCTGACGTCAGCATGCGCGTGGGGGTGACGTCAGCAGGCGCGTGCTGCGCGTGGGGACACGTGCCAGCGCGCGGCGACACGTGCCAGCGCGTGGCCGGCGCGTGAGAGCACCTCCCGGCGGGTGGGGGCGCATCCGACCGTTTCCCGGCGCGTGCGGCGGCGCACGGCGGCGCCGGCGGAGGTGGACGGCGGCAGTAGGGTTTTCGGGCCCCGGAAATCATTTTTCGACCCCGTTTTCGCCAAAATAGTATTATTTTTGGAATATTTTTCTATAGGGCCTATATTAATGTATATTAGGGAGGTTCTAATTTTTCCCCTAATATTAAATAGGTAATTCTTCGGCGCCACACTTCGAGGAGGGCAACATCGCGGGAGATTTCACTCCCGAGCACCTGTGAGTGGACCTTTGTTTTATTAAATGATTTTCATGCTTTGATTTAATTATGGCTTTGATATACTTATGGTTTTAAATGATTTTTGAGGCATGAATATATATGGTTATATATTATTAAATGGTTTTAAAGTGTGATTTCGATTACGTAGAAAAGTATGAATATTTTATTATGAAATGGTTTGAGATATGAGTATATCTATGGTTATATTTTATGAAATGATTTTAAGGGTTGATGATATTTATATGGTTATATTGGTATTTAATTATTGGCTTCTACGCATGAATATGTTCGATTACACAAGGATTAAATATTTGGAAAATTATGAAGTATATGATATTCTTCACTCCTACACATGATATATGTATGTATGTTTTCAAACACACTTGGTATGCTTTCACTACGTTGTAGTACCGTCTCACGGCCGTAGGACAAGTCTCACATGTTTGGGTCACACGCACTGTACTCCAGGGGTATTGTCCGGTAAATACCTTAGTGCAAGCTTGTCTTACGTTTATGTTTATATTTGGGGAAAAGGCCCCCCTACGTAAGGACTCGGGTGTGACGCACTAATGCGCAAGTGCTTACATGTGTGTGGTACTAGGAGTACAATTTAATTGAATAACGTAAAGTGCTTGTACGGGGATTGAGAGGCTGTTCCTCAACACGTACATGGGTGATTGCTTATATACCCTGTGTTGGTTTTCCTATACTTATATTATTGGTATATATGATGAAAGGACATTTGGAAATATGATTTGTTATCTACGGATTTTATATTGATATATGTTTCCAGTTATACCTATAAACTACATTTTGACGTATACTACGGTAGTACGATTTTACAATTATACTAGATTTCAAATAGGGGGTTATTATGTTGAAAAGAGAAAGGTTTTGCGAAAACTTTTATTTTCGTCCACTCACACCTTTGTTTTTGCGCCCCCTTCAGGACCTAGTGATAGAGCATCGGGCGAAGTCGAGGCATCTGTGTGGCAGTTCTGATCATATATCCCGACCATGTAGGGATTCATCTTTTTCTTTTCAGTTTCTATAATAATATCCATCCCTGTTATGGATAGCGATTTTAGGAACTTATCCTATTATTTTGTTTCTGCTATTTCAAATTAGTACGCTCTGAATCATATTCATATTGACATTGAATTCCGCAACTTTATGGTAATTTAATTTGTTTCAACTAAGTGTTGTCATGCATTTAATGGCTTCGTCACTTACGAGTGTCGGCCAGCACGCCCGAACTCGGTATCCACATGGGTATCGAGGGTGGGGTGTGTCATCAGCCTTTGGAGATCTATTCGAATTTGACTTATGATGATGTATTTGTTACAATTCTTGATTGGAAGGAGAAAGTTCTACGGAACAAAACTGTCAGATTAGTGAAAGTCTTGTAGAGGAATTACGTGGTTAAGGAAGCCACTTGGGAGACGGAGGATCGTATGAGAGATTTTTATCCGTATTTGTTCTTTGACTCTACTTCTATGTAGTGTAGAAATTTCGAGGACGAAATTTTCTTAAGGGGGTAGGTTGTAACGACCCGTCCCTAATTTTATTTTCTGAACGTGTAAATTTACCAAAATGCCCTTGAACGGGTTAAGTGGAAGCCCTATGTGGACGTTTGAGCTGTTTATGAATTTTGAATTCTTACTTATTGTATTCTCGTAATACTTTTTTTCTACGAGCGCGTGAGCGTGAATGAGATGAAACTCCGACGTGTAACGGAAATGTTACCTGCGTTTAAATATTATTTCCTATAATGACGTGTACCAGGCGGGATCCAGTTGCCCGACTTAATTTGGGAAAAATCTCCTTTCTTCTCTTTTTCCCCTGACCACTCTTTATCCCCTCACTCTTCTTTTTTCTGCTCTTCTCTTTTTTTCCCGTGAAAAGTGCACAGTGCAGTGGCCACACAAATTCCTTCAAACCGAGCCAAACCACTACCACCATCTTATTCGTTGTAACTCACTGAGTTCAACGGTGCAAGCCGATTGCCCAAACACCCTACCGTTTGACGGAAATCGCACACGGAAGAGCCAGACTTTTCCGACGAGTTTCTTGAAAATAACGACCAAGATGAGACTTCTAACCACCACCATTAGCATCCTCATGTTGAGTAGATGGATTTTCATCCTAAAATCGTGTGTTTTGGTTGTGTTTTGAAGTAGATCAGACCTTGGGTGTAAACATAGACTTTCATGCCAATTTCTGACCACTTTATGAACTCCAAACTGATATAATCTTGTTCCCTTTCTCCCTAGCTTTTGACATGTGGATCGTGTAAAATGGTTGAAAAATGAAGAAGTTACAAATTTTGGAAATTTTTCTAGAAACCGGCGAGTTTTGGCCGGCGGCGACCGACTGCGGACGGAGGTGGGCGGTGGCGGCGGCAGCCGAAGTAAGTTGCAGCGGCGACCAGTTCAGACCAGCATGAACCCGGTCCAGACCGGACCTTGATGTCAGCAAACCGGTTTAAACCCGATCCAGACGGGGAATATTCCCTAGGTATATTTCTTTAACGCCGTTAGGAATATTCCTTTAGATTTAATAGAGATACCGGAATCTTCCGTTAAATCTAACGCCGTTAGTTTGACCGGCTTAGTTTGACCGCGCGTTTGGGCGTGTGGGACCAATTTTTCGACTTCCGTCAATTCGAGGCCACTTGTGACAACGCATACTACCTCGGGGCAGTACGTATGGTATTTTTCGTAGTGTTTTTGTTACAACCGGTCCCAAAATTTCATGTAAAATTACCTAAATACCCCTAGCGAACAAATGTTGACTTTTTTCAAAACGACATGTGGAAATTACTTTCTATACATATTCAAGTAGTACTTGTCAATACGAACATGTGAACGCAAGCGGAACTCAATTTGGAGTTAAAATGAATATTTTACGGAACTGTAAGTTAAGCGACATTTTTGTAATTTTATGCCCATAAGTTAATTAGGGTTTATTGGGTTTTGACCTAGTTGCTGTGCAGCTATCTCTCTCTCTCCCCGACCTCACTCTCTCTTGCTCTCTCACCCTCCCATTCTCTCGGCCAAAACACATACAAACACCCAAAACCCTAGATTTTGGAACTATCACAAAACCGTCGAAACACCACCCAAGACCATAGCCATTATGATCGTCTCATCGTCCTCGACGAGACTGTGATTTCAGAATTCTCAAACTTGAACCAAATCGGCCAAACCGATATCGGAATGGAAACGACAAACTGTCCATCGAACTTTTGTACAATCCCGACCTAGGTAAGTCTCGAAACCATTTCCATTGGTTTTATCACGTTGAGTAGGTTCGATTTTATATAAAGAACGTAAATTTTGGTGCAGTTTTGGAGTAGAACGGATTCTGGGTTTGTCCGAGACTTCCCGGCCAATTTCAGGCCACTTCCGGCCATTTTTCCGGCCCCAAATTGGTATGAAAATATTCTACTCTTTAATACCTTCAGTTTTGGTTGAGAAATGAGGAACATAGAAATTTTTGAAGTTTTGGAACAATTTAGGTGAATTTTTCCAAATTCCGGCGAACCAGACGGCGGCTCTGGCGACGGGCGACCTACGACCAGCGAGAGGTTGAAGGAGACCGAATATTCCGTCACAGTAACGGAATATTCCTGATGGTGTCAGCATATTCCGTCAGTTCAGGTATATTTCGTTAACCTTAACTGACGCCGTAAAGTTTAACGGCACCGTTAGGACTTCCGTTAACTTTAACGGGACGCCGTTAAAGTTAACGGCGATGACGTCAGCAGCGCGTGGAGGTGCGTGCCAGCTCGTGACGACACGTGCTAGCGCGTGGAGGAGCGTGGAGGCGCATGCCGGCGCATGGCAAGTACCTCCCAGCGCATCCGACCGTTTCCCAGCGCGTGGCGGCGTGTGCGGTAGCGCACCGTGACGGGAAGGTTTTCGGGTCTCGGAAATCATTTTTCGAGCTCGTTTTCGCGAAAATAATATTATTTTTAGATTCTTTTTTTTTGTTTGGGGATGTTTTTAATATTACTCCCTTTAAATAGGTCAACCTACAACTAGACGCTTCGAGGAATGCAACATCGAGGAGGATTATACTCCCGAGTACTTGTGAGTGGACTTTTGTTTTAAATAAATGGTTTCTGAAATATTTATGGTTTGGATATTTATATGATTTTAAATGATTTTGAAGCATGAATATATATATATATATATATATATATATATATATATTATGAAATGGTATTGGAACATGGTTTTGGTTATGCATAAAGGTATTGGTATTTGGTATTCGATTTTAATGTGTACACCTATTATGCAACGTTTGAGTATTTGTGAAATTATGAAGTTTAAGTTATTCCTTATCCATACACATGATGTATATATGTATGTTTTCAAACACACTTGGTATGCTTTCACTACGTTGTAGTACCATCTCACGGCCGTAGGACAAGTCTCACATGTTTGGGTCACACGCATTGTACTCCAGGGGTATTGTCCGGTAAATACCTTAGTGCAAGCTTGTCTTACGTTTATGTTTATTATTGGGGGAAGGCTCCACAACGTAATGACTTGGGTGTGACGCGCTGATAGCGCAAGTGCTTACATGTGTGTGGTACTATGAGTACAAATGGATTGATAACGTAAAGTGCTTGTACGGGGATTGGGATGAGGTTCCTCAACACGTACATGGGTGATTGCACATATACTCTGTGTTGGTTTTCTTTATTATACTTATTGAACGATATTGCAGTATGACTTTTGGAAATACAAATGCTTCATTAAGATTTATACTTTGAGATCTACTTTTCAGTTATACTTATAAAGTATGATTTGACATATACTATGGTAGTATGAGTTTACACCTATACTGATTTTCAAACAGGGGTTAGTATGTTGAAAAGAGAAAAGGGTTTAGAAAACTTTATTTTTCGTCCACTCACACTTTCTGTTTTTGCGCCCCCTTCAGGACTTAGTAGCGGTGCATCAGGTGACATCGAGGCATTTGACTGGCAGCTCTGAACTCTTCCCGATAATGTAGGGATTTATCTTTCTTTCGGTTTCTTAATAATATCCATCCATGTTGTGGATAAGATTTTAAGAGATTGATTTTAGACTTTTAATTCGTTGCTTACTCTTAAATGCTCTGAACCTTGTGCATGTTGAACTTAATTATTATTGAGTTTATTTTAAACAAGTGTTGTCGTGATTATTATGGCTTCGTCACTTACAAGTGTCGCCCAGCACGCCTCAATCTCGGTGTCCACGTGGGATTCGAGGGCGGGGTGTGTCAGTTTTGGACCTCCGTGTTAGGCAAACCAAGGATAAATGTTGTTTATTAATTTAATGAGTAACCTTTATGAGTTTAATCATGACTATAGTGATATCTCATATAGGTGAGACTTACCACGAGGAGTACAGGGGTCAGGTAAGGCGAGGCGGCTACGGCCCAACTACATATCAGTGAGTGGGCTTTGTTTTGAGAAACTAATATTATTTATATTATTTCTCACTATGATTTTATAATTGATTTCTCTATCATGCCATGCTTTTACTTATGAGTTAAGTATAAAGAAATTATATTATGTTGAGACTTGTGCAATTGTAATGGCATGATCATGTGTATATTATCTGCTCATCATTGTATATTATCTGCTCATCATACATGCATTCACCGGTGTCTAGTACTCGTCTGAGCCAGGACCAGCCTTCACGTGTATGTTCACATCCGCACCGTTATGCTCACTTTGGATCCATCATAGGTGTCAGCTTGTACTAGTCTGCATTAGGCAGCTAGGACTCGTATGTGACGCGATTATCGCCAGCTTCACTTGATCGTGGTACTGAGCATATATGCATTACACCCAGCCTGTTCCATGTAGTTACTTCCTGCATGGACTTGTGTTATTGCATATGTCGATGAACGTATCATATTATATATTTCTATGTTGTTGAGTATGTTATATGTTGAGGAGATTTTGGTATTACTCATACCTTTAGCCTAGATGCCTTTATACTGTTTTGACGACGAATATTATATTATGTTGAGATAAAGGCGTTTAACCGTATCTTAAAAGTTTTCATACTATACATATATAGTATGATTTTGGAAAACTATACAGGAATTTTCTGACACACCCCACCCTCGATACCCACGTGGATACCGAGTTTGGGCGTGTTGGCCGACACTCGTAAGTGACGAAGCCATTAAATGCATGACAACACTTAGTTTAAGTAAAGTAAATTACCATAAAGTTGCAGAAAATAATGTCAACATGCACAAGGTTCAGAGTGTCACATCCCGGACCGACTCCGCCGTAGCACGGTATTGTCCGCTTTGGGCCACGCCCTCACGGTTTTGTTTCTGGGAACTCACGAGCAACTTCCCAGCGGGTCACCCATCCTGGGATTGCTCTAGCCCAAACTCGCTTAACTTCGGAGTTCCGATGGAATCCGAAGCCAGTGAGCTCCCAAAAGGCCTCGTGCTAATTGGAGGTGGGCATGTACATATAAGGCACATCACCCCCTCTCCGTTGGTTGATGTGGGATATCACAATCCACCCCACTTAAAGGGAACCCGGCGTCCTCGCCGGCACATCCGTACCGAAAGGCATAGTGGCTTTGATACCATTCTGTCACATCCCGGACCGACTCCGCCGTAGCACGGTATTGTCCGCTTTGGGCCACGCCCTCACGGTTTTGTTTCTAGGAACTCACGAGCAACTTCCCAGTGGGTCTCCCATCCTGGGATTGCTCTAGCCCAAACTCGCTTAACTTCGGAGTTCCGATGGAATCCGAAGCCAGTGAGCTCCCAAAAGGCCTCGTGCTAATTGGAGGTGGGCATGTACATATAATGCACATCACCCCCTCTCCGTTGGTCGATGTGGGATATCACAATAAAAATTTGTGGGCCCAAGCATGGTCCACCACCAATATCACCAATATTGTCTCAACTTAACCACATCTTGTTAGGTATTGGGTGAAATGACCAAAATACCCCTAGGGTCAATGTTGACTTTTGTTGACTTTTCGTGACGACTTGTGAAAAATTATTTCTTTACATATTCTCGATGTACTCGTCGATACGAACGCGTGGACGAAAGCGGAACTCAATTCGGAGTTGAAACGAACGTTTTATGAAGTTTTAAAGTGTAGGGGCATTTTGGTAATTTTCCACTCCGTGTGTGGAAATTAGGGTTTTGGCTGACTGCCCAGCAGCCAACCCTTCCCCTCACTTTTCTGCACGTATTCTTTCTTTTCCTCTCTTTCTCTCCCATTTTCTCTCAAAGCCAAAATACGTACCGAGAGCCACCATCCTTGAACGAATCACAAAACCACCAAACCAACGTCCAAAAATTATACCAGAGTGTTCCTCTCGTCATTGTGGACGAGACTGTGTTTTTAGTTTCGTCAAATTCGACCCCGATTGTTCAAACCGACATCGAAACGGTTTCGGAAACGAAACGTCAATTTCCTGTGCAATTCAGGCCAAGGTAAGCCTCGAGACCATTACCATTGGTTTAGTTGGACTGAGTAGGTTCAAATTGATATAAAATACGTCAATTTTGGTGCAGTTTCGAAGGAGATCGGAATTAGGGTTTCCCGAAGCTTTCCGGCCAATTTCAGGCCATCTACGGTCATTTTTCCGGCCTCAAATAGGTACAAAAATATTCTACTCCTCAATACCTTCAATTTGATATATGGCACGTCAATTTTGGACAAAGAATGAAGAAGATATGAATTTTTGAAGTTTGGGACTTAATGGGTATTAAAATTCCCAGATTCCGGCGAACCAGACGGCGGCGAGCTCCGGCGACCGGCGAGAGGAAGGAGGAGAGGGAATATTCCGTTAATGGTAACGGAATATTCTTAACGGCAGGGGAATATTCCTAACGGCGAAGGTATATTCCGTTAAACTTAACGGCGCTGACGTCCGCAGGCGCGTGGGGTGACGTCAGCAGGGCGCGTGACGCGCGTGGGGGACACGCGCCAGCGCGTGGGACCACATGCCAGCGCGTGGCGACACGTGCCAGCGCGTGAAGCCACTCGCCGGTGCGTGAAATGGTTTTCCGGCGCGTGTGGGCGCGTCCGGGGGTTTCCCGGCGCGTGCCGGCGCGTGCAGGCGCGTGAGGGGGTTTCCCGGCGCGTGGCGGTGCGTGCGGCGGCGCACGGCGGCGCCGGCGGCGGTGGACGGCGGCGGTAGGGTTTTCGGGGCCCGGAATTCGTTTTTCGAGCCCGTTTTCGCAAAAATAATATTATTATTTTTGGGGGGGTTCTTCTTTAGGGCTTAATTTTAATTATTTTTAGGGATGTTCTAATTTATTCCCTAACTTTAAATAGGTAATTCTGCGGCTCCGCACACCCAGGAGGACAACGCCGAGGGAGATTTCACTCCCGATCATCTGTGAGTGGACATTTGTTTTATGCAATGGTTTTTATGATTGAAAATGTTTATGAAAGTGATTTATTTATGGTTTTAAATGGTTTTCGGCGCATGATTATTTATATATATTTATTTATAAATATATATACTTGTTGACAATTATTTATGCAACCATATTTGTTCTATTTATGGTATTTATATTGGGAAATGGATATAATTAGTGATTGAGACTATTTATCAAGTATGAATATATGTTATGAAATGGTTTATGCTATGATTTCACTTTTGCATAAATATTAAACGGTATTTCGATATATGGTTTTGGGAAAGGATTTATTTATGCAATGATAAATATTTGGGAATTATGAAATGGATATTGTTTATCATATCTATACACATGAGTATGTATGTATGTTTTCAAACACACTAGGTATGCTTTCACTACGTTGTAGTACCGTTCTCATGGCCATAGGACAAGTCTCACATGTTTGGGTCACACGCACTGTACTCCAGGGGTATTGTCCGGTAAATACCTTAGTGCAAGCTTGTCTTACGTTTATTGTTGTTTATGGGGAAAAGGCCCCACTACGTAAGGACTCGGGTGTGACGCGCTGCGGCGCAAGTGCTTACATGTGTGTGGTACTAGGAGTACAAATTAGTGGATAACGTAAAATGCTTGTACGGTGATTGAGAGGCTGTTCCTCAACCCGTACATGGGTGATCGCGCATATACCCTGTGTTGGTTTTCCCGTATTATATTATGTTTAAATTATGAAATGTGGTTTATGAATATTTTACATTTGATATGATCAGTATACTCATAAAGTACCTTTTGAACTATAGTATGTTTTACGATTATACTGGATTTCCAATTAGGGGGTTAATATGTTGAAAAGAGAAAGGTTTTGCGAAAACTTTGATTTTTGTCCACTCACACTTTTGTTTTTGCGCCCCCTTCAGGACATAGTGAGATAGCATCTGGCGAGGTCGAGACTTCTACGTGGCAGCTCTGATCTTTCATCCCGACCATGTAGGGATTCTTCTTTCTTCCAGTTTCTATAATAATATCCATCCCTGTTATGGATAGAGATTCTAGGAACTCAGTTTATTATTTGTTTCCGCTGTTTCAAATTTAGTACGCTCTGAACCATATGCATATTGACATTGATTTCCGCAAACTTTATTATAAATTAATTTCGTTTTCACAAGTGTTGTCGTGCATTTAATTGCTTCGTCACTTACGAGTGTCGGCCAGCACGCTCGCACTCGGTATCCACGTGGGTATCAAGGGTGGGGTGTGTCAGTTTGGTATCAGAGCATAGGTTCAGAGAATTCTTATGACAAACACTTTGTGTGCGTCATTCTTGTACTGAGTATCTCAGTGTTTCCTTTCCGCAGAGCTATGCCACCTCGACGTCAGCCAGATTTGACCGACTTAGCCCAACTGGGGCAAGTCATTGCTAACGCAGTTCAGGGCGGCAGAGGCCGTACTTTCCCTGAGATTGCTCGTGGGTTAGGTGTATGGGAGCTTGAGGGTGTTGCTACGGGTGAGACTGCCGAGCTATGGCTTGAGAAGGTAGAGAAGACCTTCCGCAGTATGAATTGTCCGGAGGATCAGCGAGTTACTACAGCTGCCTTCTTCCTCACTGGGAGTGCCAGTAGTTGGTAGGACACCGAGGAGAGTACTTTTCCTCAGGGCACTCATGTTACTTGGGAGCAGTTTAAACAGAGGTTCCGTATGAGATTTTTCACTCCTGAGTACCGAGTCAGGAAGAGGAGAGAGTTCTTGGATCTGAAACAGGGCACTATGACCGTATCTGAGTATGGGACACAGTTCCGTGAGCTTATGAGGTATTGCCCAGCAATGGAGAATAACGCAGCGGAGTTACAGACGCAGTTTCATGAGGGGCTGAGGCGTGACATCAGGATCATCACTGCTGGACACCGATGCACGACCTATCAGATGGAGTTGGAGTTAGCACTGGACATTGAGCAGTCTATGGTCAGTGACTATGCTGGGGGCACTGGTACGGGTGGTGACAGAGGACGTCAGCAGGGGAAATTTTCTGTTGGCGGTCCGAGGAAGCAGCAGGGCTTCAAGAAGAGCGGTCAGAGCTCTAGTTTTTCTGGTGGAGGTTCTAACTCAGGTTCTCGATCTGGTGGAGGAC
>CM031083.1:14285715-14323708 GCA_018257905.1 Gillenia trifoliata | reverse complement strand
AACTAACCGAACAAGAAAAGAAAAACGGGGTGGGATTTGAGAAAAGAAGAGTAAAGGTTAGGTGGGTTGGGGACGGGAACAGTGCACTGTGTGTGCTAGCCTGCTGCTGCTGGGAATGGGAAAAAGGGGATCGGGGATTTGGGGGGGATAATAGTCGAATAGAAATATATTGTGATGGGGACCAATGGTCCCCCGTTTTAATCTGCTTTTTTTTTTTCCAGAACCAAAACGAAGTCGTTTTGTAAAAAAAAGTAATTTTTTTTTTACCAGGCCCAAAACGACGTCGTTTTGGCCTGGATTTAAAAAAAAAAAAAAATTCCCAATCGCAGCACCGCTCGGCTCTTGCGGGTTGCGGCGCTGCCCTCCATTTCCGGTCTCCAGCCTCCGGGGAGTTCAGGGCTTCAGTGGCTTGTTTTCCCATGAGGGGAGGGGCGACCGCCCCTCGCTTCCGTAGCAGCCTTCGCCACTGCATGGTTACACGGCTGTGTGATGGCATCTCTAAGCCCAAGACTCATACTGATGGCACAGTCTGATATCCTCTTCCTTATGCCCTTTTAACTTTTATCGACTCCGGTGAACCCATAGTTTTTATCAGGCCTCCAAGCATCCGAAATGGTGTCAGGCCATGAATAAAGAAATTAATGTCATGCTACGTAATCAAACATGATCTCTCGTCCATCCTCGGCCTAGCATATCATCACCTATTTCTTCAGTTTGCTTAATCTGTTGTGGCACTTTAGTAACTCCACTTGAAATCTTATTTATTCTCTTCGACAATCTTTCCTTCAAACAACATAAAATCATTTATCCTATAAGTCCCTTTCACAAACCGAGCAACTAAACATGAAAAACTAAAAAACAACAAAATACCAATAAAGATTCTAAATAAAACTTGTCAATATCGTATTATGTAGTCACTATCAAATAATATGACAAATGGTGATCAAACCCATCGTCTAGAATTGATTGAATTCTCCAGGGTGTTAATTGAATGATATGATCTAGTGTACAGAATGATATGAAAATTATAAAACCCTAAACTCAAACAAGGCATCACATGACACACCCCACCCTCGATACCCACGTGGATACCGAGTGCGAGCGTGCTGGCCGACACTCGTAAGTGACGAAGCCATTAAATGCATGACAACACTTGTGAAAATGAAATTAATTTATAATAAAGTTTGCGGAAATCAATGTCAATATGCATATGGTTCAGAGCGTACTAAATTTGAAACAGCGGAAACAAATAATAAACTGAGTTCCTAGAATCTCTATCCATAACAGGGATGGATATTATTATAGAAACTGGAAGAAAGAAGAATCCCTACATGGTCGGGATGAAAGATCAGAGCTGCCACGTAGAAGTCTCGACCTCGCCAGATGCTATCTCACTATGTCCTGAAGGGGGCGCAAAAACAAAAGTGTGAGTGGACAAAAATCAAAGTTTTCGCAAAACCTTTCTCTTTTCAACATATTAACCCCCTATTTGGAAATCCAGTATAATCGTAAAACATACTATCATACAATAGTTTGAAAGGTACTTTATGAGTATACTGAAACATATCAAATGTAAAATATTCATAAACCACATTTCATAATTTAAACATAATATAATACGGGAAAACCAACACAGGGTATATGCGCGATCACCCATGTACGGGTTGAGGAACAGCCTCTCAATCACCGTACAAGCACTTTACGTTATCCACTAATTTGTACTCCTAGTACCACACACATGTAAGCACTTGCGCCGCAGCGCGTCACACCCGAGTCCTTACGTAGTGGGGCCTTTTCCCCATAAACAACAATAAACGTAAGACAAGCTTGCACTAAGGTATTTACCGGACAATACCCCTGGAGTACAGTGCGTGTGACCCAAACATGTGAGACTTGTCCTATGGCCATGAGAACGGTACTACAACGTAGTGAAAGCATACCAAGTGTGTTTGAAAACATACATACATACTCATGTGTATAGATATGATAAGCAATATCCCTTTCATAATTCCCAAACATTTATCATTGCATAAATAAATCATTTCCCAAAACCATATATCAAAATACCGTTTAATATTTATGCAAAAGTGAAAACAAGGTATAACCCATTTCATAACATATTATCATACTTGATAAATAATCCCAAAACACCAAATCAACCCATTTTCCAATATATATACCATAAATTAAACGATTATGGTTGCACAAATAATAATCAATAAGTATATATATTTATAAATAAATATATATAAGTAGACATGCTTGAAAAGCCATTTTAAAACCATATATAATCATAAACATAATCATCCAATATCATAGAAACCATTTAATAAAATAAATGTCCACTCACAGGTGATCGGGAATGAAATCTCCCTCGGAGTTGCCCTCCTCGGTGTGCGGAGTCGAAGAATTACCTATTTAATATTAGGGAACAAATTAGACTTTCCCTAAAATAAATTAAAAATAGGCCCAATAGAAAAATACCCCAAAAATAATACTATTGTAGCGAAAACGGGCTCGAAAAACGATTTCCGGAGCCTGAAAACCCTACCGCCGCCGTCCACCGCCGCCGTGCGCCGCCGCACGCGCCGCCACGCGCCGGGAAACGGTCGGAAAACCACTCCACGCGCCTGCACGCGCCGGCACGCGCCGGGAAACCCCCGGACGCGCCCCCACGCGCCGGAAAACCATTTCACGCGCCGGCGAGTGGCTTCACGCGCTGGCACGTGTCGCCACGCGCTGGCACGTGTCCCCCACGCGCCCTGCTGACGTCACCCCACGCGCTGCTGACGTCAGCCACGCGCCCCACGCGCCTGCTGACGTCAGCACCGTTAAGTTTAACGGAATATACCTTTGCCGTTAGGAATATTCCCCTGCCGTTAGGAATATTCCGTTACCGTTAACGAAATATTCCCTCTCCTCCTTCCTCTCGCCGGTCGCCGGAGCTCCGCCACCCCCGCCGCCGCCGTCTGGTTCACCGGAATCTGGGAAAATAATGCCGATTATGTCCCTAAACTTAAAATGTCCATATCTTCTTCGTTCTTTGGCCAAATTGGACGTATAATATGTCAAATTAAAGGTATTGAGGAGTAGAACATTTTCATACCAATTTGAGGCCGGAAAAATGGCCAGAGATGGCCTGAAATTGGCCGGAAAGCTTCGGGAAACCCTAATTCCGTTCTCCTTCAATACTGCACCAAAATTGACGTACTTTATATCAAAAAGAACCTACTCAACCCAACTAAGCCAATGGTAATGGTCTCGAGGCTTACCTTGGCCTGAATTGCACAGAAAATCGACGGTTAGTTTCCAAAACCGTTCCGACGTCGGTTTGAACAATCGGGGTCGACTTTGACGAAAATAAAAACACAGTCTCGTCCACAATGACGAGAGGAACACTCTGGTATGATTTTTGGGCGTTGGTTTGGTGGTTTTGTGATTCGTTCAAGGATGGTGGCTCTCGGTACGGTTTTTGGCCGAGAGAGAATGGGAGAGAAAGAGAGAAAGGAAGGGTTGAGTACGTGCAGAAACTGGGGAGGGGGTTGGCTGCTGTGCAATCAGCCAAAATGCCAAAAACCCTAATTCCCATACACGGGTGGCAAATTACCAAAATGCCCCTACACTTTAAAGCTTCGTAAAACGTTCGTTTGAACTCCGAATTGAGTTCTTCTTGCGTCCACGCGTTCGTATCGACGAGTACTTCAAGAATATGTAGAGAAATAATTTTTCACAAGTCGTTACGAAAAGTCAACAAAAGTCAACAGTGACCCTAGGGGTATTTTGGTCATTTCACATAAATTTTGGGACGGGTTGTAACATCACACTAGTAGAAAAAATGGCTTGGGCGACAAAATTTTGGGCGACGAAGAGAAATTCGTGGCCCAAAAGTACTTTGGGCGACGAAAAAACCATATCGTCGCCTTTATTTGGTTTAGGCGACCAAACATTAGGCCACTAAATTTTTTGTCGCCTAAAGGACCTTAAGGCGACAAAACTTAAGGCGACGAAATTTTTTCGTCGCCCATATAAATTTTAGGCGACGAATAGTCCTCTTCGTCGCCCAAAAGATGGAAAACTGGCGCCAAATAACATTTTTGGCGCTGAATTAAACACTTTGAGCGACGAAGGTTTTGTGGCCCAAACTTTGGACTATAGGCGACGAATTTTTTGTGGCCCAAAACCTATTAGAATCCTTTTCTACCCGAGAGGCAGTTTTTGCAGAAAAAATCTGCAAACCTCTCTTTTTCTAAGTTTGAAAGTGCTGAAATTGTAATTTCAAAAACTTTATTGGGTTCATACATTGATGTTGTAACTTGTAACATTGTAAATTACTAAGAAGAGATTTTGAAAAACTAAATTACTTCATTTGACAAGGAAAAAAAAAAACTTATTTGTATGTTGTTGTGAAAAAAATGGAACTTTATCTTAGGCGACGAAATATATTCGTCGCCCAAAGTAGGAACATGCCACCAACAACAATTCGTCGCCCATAGTAGGAACAGGCCACCAACAAACTTCGTCGCCCAAATATGATTCAGTCTGGCAAATGAATGACACCTTAGGCGACGAAATATATTCGTCGCCCAAAGTAGGAACAGGCCACCAACAACAATTGCCGCCTAAAGTAGGAACAGCCACCAACAAACTTCGGCCCCAATTAAGTGATTCAGCCTGGCAAATGAACACCTTAGGCGACGAAATATATTCGTCGCCCAAAGTAGGAACAGGCCACCAACAACAATTCGTCGCCCAAATTAGGAACAGGCCACCAACAAACTTCGTCACCCAAAGATATATATGAGGCGATGAAACTAATATTCGTCGCCCTATCCTAAAAATCCGTTAGCACTAAAAAAATCGTAATAATTATTTGAGATGTGGGAAAAATCTGTAAAAAATACAGAAACGCTCGTAACGAAAAGGTGTACAACTGACACTAGTAGAAAAAATAGCTTGGGCGACGAATAATTTTTCGTCGCCTAAACATAAGAAATTTACTCTACACCGTTCTTTTTTTTATCTGCTAAAGAATGACTTATTCATGTCTGAATGAAGTAATTTTTGTACAAAATGATCTTGAAGAAAAGGTCTACATATTCAACGGTTCAGATTGAAAGAAATATGTATCAATGTGTGTTTACAAATTAAGAGTTGTACGAAAAATTAACTTACAGTGAAAAATTCATAATAAGTAATTGAGAAGGGGAAAAAATTTGTAAAAAATATACAAACGATCGTATCGAGAAGGCCCACAACTTTTGTTTAGGGGTCATCTCCAAAATCGAACACTAGAAACCATGAAGCCTATAATATTTTTTAACCTTCGATTAACGTTTAAGTTTACCCTCGGTTATTACATCCATAATTTGTTTTTTTCATGCCGGTTCTTTTTTGAAAACATGATCTTTTACTAAATTCAATAAGATGAACGGTTCAGATCGTTTATATTATGTCTCAATCTTTACAGTTTGGTCAAATTTGTGTAGGACATTATAAAGTTTATAGAAACTATATAACATCATCACACTTTTAATAAACTGTGAATATGAGGACATTTTATGAATGATCGGAACCGTTTATTTTATTTCATTCAGTAAAAGATCATGTTTTCAAAAAAGAATCGGGATCAAAAAAATAAATTACGGATATAATAACCGAGCATAAACGTAAACGTTAATCGACGGTTAAAAAATAATATAGGCTTCATGGTTTCTAGTATTCGATTTTGGAGATGACCCCTAAACGAAAGTTGTAGGCCTTCTCACTACGAGCGTTTGTATATTTTTTACAAATTTTTCCCCATTCTCAATTACTTATTTTGAATTTTTCATACAACTCTTAATTTGGGTGACGAATTTATTATTAGTCGCCTAAAGTGTCTTTGGGCGACGAAATTATTATTTGTCGCCTAAAGTGTCTTTGGGCGACGAAATTATTCGTCGCCTAAAGTATCTTTGGGCGACTAAATCAAAAATTCGTCGCCCAAACCTAAATTTGCCCAGCCAAAAATTTTGGGCTGATTTTAAAATTTTTAATAAAATTTAGGGCTACGAAAATATTTCGTCGCCCAAAGGCCTTTGGGTTTACTTTTTCAACCCGTGCATTTTCTCTTCTATCTTTCTTCTTTCTTTCTTCTTTGGGTTTACTCCTCCCAATTTCTGCAGAGGTCGAAGCAACCCCAGCTCCTCCCTGTCGAAGCAACCGCAATTCCTTCCTCTCGAACCAACCCCAACTCCATCATAGCAAGATCTTGCGCCGATTTAGTCTTGGCACAGCAATTGGGTTCTGCATCACCACTAGAGTTTTCAGTTTGGGCCACTAGGTTTGGGATTTTTTCTTCGAACTACTCTCTCGCTTTTTTACAGTCCAATTTCTGTCTTCATTCGATTTTTTGTACCTTCTCGAGATGGTTCCATGGTGGTTTTGTCTCTTCGTTTAGATTTGTTATTCATTGGGTATTAGGGGTTCGATAAACCAAACATCATTCGATTTGCATGTACCAGATCTAAATGGAATTTCATGGGTATTTCAGGGGGATTTCTAAATGGAATTTCATGGGTATTCAACAATCTCTTCAAGAACTTGTTCAATTGCCTGCAGACAAGGGGGATTGCCCACTCCCAAACTGGGTTTTTTTGGAGTCTCGGGATGCGAGAATTTGAAGTTTTTGTGGTGAACTTTGAGTGTTTACTTTGAATTTGAACTGTTTGTTCGATTTTTGTCTGCAGCTCTGAGTGCAGAGGATCGTGCTGGTCTTGTGAATGCCCTCAAGGCAAGTCTCCTATGCAAATTTATTTTCTTTTTTCTTTCAATTTAATCTGTTTTTGTATTTCTGATGATGATGACCATATTGATAAAGTTAAAGTTTCGGTAGAGAAAATAAAAACAAGTTTTTATAAAGGCTTCAGGTTGTTTGGATTGTGAATGAATTGAGCTTAAGCTCTGGAAACCAAAACCAAGAGATTTTAGGTTGTTTATGATTCCAAAAACAACCAGTAGTTAACTCCTCATCATCGATGATTACAGAGATGTCTTTGGTGGAGGAGGAGAGCAGAGAGAGGAAGGAGGGGAGGAGTAGCAACGAATCTAAGCAAGATAAGCCATTGAGGGAGAGAGTAAGATCAGGAGAAGCAACAGCTGCTGCTGCGCCAAGAAATGATCAAATAAAAGGGATGAGTGTGGCCGAGAAGGAGTATGCATGGGCAGACAAGTACTAGCCTCTGTGCTTAGAAGATTTCATATGCAAGAGACAAAGCAACTCAACTGCAGGCTTTGGTATGCATAAACAACTCATGTCAATCACTCTTCGTTTTTATATTTCTTTGGTGTTTGTGATGTATTAATTTGTGCATTGAAATTAAATATACAGGCCAAAGAAGGGGGATGTGGACATTTTATATTAGTACTAGCCTCACAATATGTAGTGATTCTCACATCCGTGTTGTGAGACTTTGAAACTTTAATCACTTTTTACTGTGGTCTGCCGTTTGTACTTCGGTTGCTAGGTAGGCACGTAGGTTCCAGGGGTCCTCTTTTCTTTCCCTGAATAATTTGTGTATCTGATTGATTAGACTGTATAGGAACTACAGAGTTGGTTTACCACAGTTGGTTCTTGGTAAACTATGCAAGCTAACTTTTGCTGGTTATTGGAATCTTGAACATGCATTCCTTGAGGTGTTTAATTTACTTGATCTTGACTTTATAGGATTTAAATCCTCTAATAGCCTCAGTTTGCTTCTCTATTCCTACCTGTTTACTAGTTAGTCTCTATGGTCAGGTGGCTGGTTCAATGGCTTGTACGAAGTGAACTGTTTTTGTACTGGACTTTGCTCATATCAGTTAGTCTAATGAAGTTTTGTGCCATTGATTGATTATAATGTCTGCTTACTAGAGTGTTTATTGGACAGCCCAAAAGATGTTTTAGTTGTTATAAATAGTGATTCAGATAATGTAAAAACTTTATCACAGTTTCCCAGTGCCGGATAACCCGTTCTTTTTTTATTTCACTTGATACACTTCTTTTTGTTGATTATGAAAATGGACAAGTAGTTCCTCTTGTTTTCAAATTAAGAACTTTGTTAACCTACCTACTGATTCAAAAAATCTTATACCTTTGTGCATCTGTTTTTGGTTGTCTCAAGTGAGCTCGTTGTTGGGTTGCAGTTGGGGGTCTGTTGAATGCCACATTTGGAAATGCAACGGAAATGATTATATCTATATATGCATTAAAGAACAGAATGATAAGGGTTGTTCAGCAATCTTTATTGGGATCAATCTTGTCCAACATGATCTTAGTGCTCGGATGTGCCTTCTTCACTGGTGGAATCATTCATTACCAAAAAATTCAGGTTTTCTGTTGTCAACATTGTGCATTGCTGTGTTAGTTGCTGAAGTTTATCAAAATGATGAATTCTTTGCATTTTTAAAATCTTGAATGGGCATCGGTGTTTTATATTAAAAAATTTCATATTCTAGGGAATTATTTTCTTGTTAAATTTATTATTTTCCATAAAGAAGAGTGTTTACTAGTTCCTTCCGCTTTCTATTGAAAATATGAAGCTAATACATGGATTGGTTCTTGGGAACATTATCTGACCCAACTGCATTAAGTTGTTTAAAATCTCTTTGGAAATTGTTTCAGGAAGGAGTTGGGAGTGAAGATGATTGTGATGAGGAAGAGGCTCCCGAAATAACTCGTTGGAAAGCAATTGGCTGGCTTGCTGTTTTAACTGTCTAGGTGTCCATTTTGTCTGGATACCTTGTTGATGCTATCTAGGTAACACTTATTCTAGCCAACTGTACATAGAAGAATTGATACAAATACTTTGTTTTTTTTTTCTTAACATATATGCTTTGTTCTTGTTTCAGTTCTTCTATGTACAGGAGGAACCCTGTAATATGCTGGCATTGTTGCATGAAAGAACATCTGTCTAAATCCTTCGGCTTTAATAATTGGGAATATGATTCCTGATGCACTCTGCCAAATTGAAAACCAAAAGATTAGTTAGCAATTCATCTTTGTGTTTGTAATATGACTTGCGTACATTTCGTTTTAGAATTCTAATTTATTTTCAATTGAATATTTTGTACGTACATTTCTTTATATAATATAATTAATTTTTCTGCACTGTTAATTATATTTTATTGTCTTTTAAATACCAATTGATTCATTATATTAAAAAAATTAAAAAATTAAAAAAATTGGGGGTGACGATATATTTTGTCGCTTTAGGTGTAACCAAACTTAGGGCGACAAAAATATTTCGTCGCCTAAAGGTTGAATTGGGCGACGAAAATATTTTTGTCGCCTAAAGGTGAATTGGGCGACAAAATATCTTCGTCGCCTAAGGTGAATTTTGGGCGACGAAATATTTTTGTCACCTAAAGGTGAATTTGGGTGACGAAATATTTTTGTCGCCTAAAGTTAATTGGGCGACAAAAAATATTTCGTCACCTAAAGTGAATTTGGGCGACAAAAATATTTCGTCGCCTAAAGGTGACTTTGGGCGACGAAAATATTTTGTCGCCTAAAGGTGAACTTGGGCGACGAAGGAAAAATTTCGTCGCCCAAAGTCTTGGTCGACGGGCTTTGAGCGACGAATTTTGGGCGACGAATTAATAGTCGCCCAAATGTTTAGGCGACGAAATTGTACCTTGGGCGACGAATTTTTTTTGTCGCCCAACCACCTTTTTGTACTAGTGTCATATAGTCCAAACACCATATATATAATTTATTTATCAAGATTGAAGCAATAACGCACATAAAAATTACCCGAATTGAAAGCTAAAATCTTTACCTGCACAAATGTCACATCCCGTATAGGCTCTGCCGTAGCACGATATTGTCCGCTTTGGACCCCACCCTCACGGTTTTGTTTCTGGGAACTCACGAGCAACTTCCTAGTGGGTTGCTCATCCTTGGATTGCTCTAGCCCAAACTCGCATAACTTCAGAGTTCCGATGGAATCCGAAGCCAGTGAGCTTTTAAAAGGCCTCGTGCTAAATGGAGGTGGACATGTACATATAAGGCACATCACCTCCTCTCCGTTGGTTGATGTGAGATGTCACAATCCACCCTACTTAAGGGGAACCCAACGTCCTTGCTGGCACATCAGTACCGAACGGCAGAGTGGCTCTGATACCATTATGTCACATCCCGGACAAGCTCCGTTGTAGCACGATATTGTCCTCTTTGAGCCACGCCCTAACGATTTTGTTTTTGGGAACTCACGAGCAACTTCCTAGTGGGTCACCCATCTTGGGATTGCTCTAGCCGAAACTCACTTAACTTCGGAATTCTGATGGAATCCAAAGCCAGTGAGCTCCCAAAAGGCCTCGTGCCAAATAGAGGTCGGTATGTACAATAGATTTTATGTTTTTTTGATAAGTATTGCATGTTTTTGGGTTTGAATGTGAATATTAAATTTTTCATGTTTAACCTCAACACAGCCTCGTAGAAGCGGTCATAAAGCGCATTATCAATTGATCGCCCAGACCTTGGTTAACGCACCAAGCTTTCTATTTCCGCTTAGGGCTATGCAATCCTGTATGCAGCTATGTTGGTCCGCCTAAGGCTCATTTTCACCCAATACTATTTTGGTGTTACAGTTGGTTACTAGGTACGAACCTGACGTTTAGTTTTTATGCATTTTAGGTGTAGGCCTTATGTGCCATATTACGCCGTTGCAATGTACCAATATAGGTCCTCACAAAAGAATTTGAATCTTTGTCGATTATGATTCTTATTCGAAGCTCTTTTGAGCCCTTGTAAGCAATCTTTTTACTGCTTAAATTGCAGATTGTCACTTAGAAAAGACAGTTTCCCCTCTGTTAGGAAGAGATAAGAACGTCAACGTTTCTAAACAATGCCGCGAATTATCGTGGACATCCCCACTATGTCTCATCTTGATCCCTGGATTCTAAATTCTAGAATGTTGCTCCAAACGCTTTCTCTGATCTAGCAAAAGTGATGAGATCACACATACTAGCTTCAAACATACCTGCAAGGATAGATGCACGTAATGGACGCCGAGTTAACATCTCCGAAGGGTGCGCCGCCTTTGAAGAACGATTGTCTGCCCCTGTTGGACGGCCCTATATCTTGGCAGCTAGCCATTCAATCTGTTCTCAACCTGAAGTGCGACAGATCACGCAGTTCGATGAATTCACCTCCTTAGAAGTGGAGAAACAAGGCACAAAATGAATTCCTTCCTCGATCTTTATCTCAACCATTTCATGTGACATCCCACATCGACCAACAAAGAGGGGGTGATGTGCCTTATATGTACATGCCCACCTCCATTTAGCACGAGGCCACTAGCTTCAGATTCCATCGGAACTCCGAAGTTAAGTGAGTTTGGGCTAGAGCAATCCCAGGATAGGTGACCCACTGGAAAGTCGCTCGTGAGTTCTCAGAAACAAAATCGTGAGGGCGTGGCCCAAAGCGGACAATATCGTGCTACGGCGGAGCCGGTCCAAGATGTGACAGAATGGTATCAGAGCCACTCTGCTGTTCGGTACGGATGTACCGGCAAGACACCGGGTTCCCCTTAAGTGGGGTGCATTGTGAAATCTCACATCGACCAACGGAGAGGGGGTGATGTGCCTTATATGTATATGCCCACCTCTATTTAGCACGAGGCCTTTTGGGAGCTTACTGGCTTAGGATTCCATTGGAACTCCGAAGTTAAGCGAGTTTGGGCTAAAGCAATCCCAGGATGGGTGACTTACTGGAAAGTTGCTCATGAGTTCTCAGAAACAAAACTGTGAGGACATGGCCCAAAGCGAACAATATCGTGCTACGGCGGAACCAGTCTGGGATGTGACTGAATGGTATCAGAGCCGCTCTGCCGCTCGGTACGAATGTGCCGACGAGGACACCAGGTTCCCCTTAAGTGGGGTGGATTGTGACATCTTACATCGACCAACGGAGATGGGGTGATGTGTCGTATATGTACATGACCACCTCCATATAGCACGAGGCCTTTTGGGAGCTCACTGGCTTCGGATTCTATTGGAACTCCGAAGTTAAGAGAGTTTGGGCTAGAGCAATGCCAGGATGGGTGACCCACTTGGAAGTTGCTCGTGAGTTCCCAGAAACAAAACAGTGAGAACGTGGCCCAAAGCGGACAATATCGTGCTACGACGGAGCTGGCATGGGATGTGACATTCCACCTCATGAAATTAATCCGGATTATCCCGAGACCTATAGTCTTGGTCCATTATGCTTACATGGATGAGTTATGGAATTGGGATGAAATTATCATCAATAATATTCACATATATGGTAGCTACCCAAAATAGTAAAAAGTGACGATATGGAACCGCATTCCGTTGATGAATGTCGACATAGAATTGATTAGTTAACTAAAAGCAACCCATGTCGAATTAGATTCCTTGGTGAAACGGAAAGTGTTTTGGCCAGTAGTTCCAACACCATCCAACTCAAAAGGAAGCCTAATTAGATGAATGAAATAATGATAAGCACGCCTCATGGCGCGAGAGTTCTCGCATACACCTTGGATTGATTGCAGCTTATAAACGTGGTTGTAACATATCTATGGGGAACATGATACGAAATCTACATGGAAGTTTCCGAAGGACTTTCATTGACCGATTCAAATAAGTCTAGACCACAGAACACCCTCTCTATTAAATTGAGGTGTTCACTATACGGATTGAAACAATCCGAGTGAATTTGGTACACCCGTCTAAGTGAATATTTGATCAGTTAGGGATATGTGAATAAATATGTCCCTGTGCTTACAAAATCGAATTTTCTAGAGTTGTAGTCTATGTCGATGACATAAATATCACTTAGACTTTGGAAGAGCTTGAGAAAACTACCTCGCACCTGAAGTCAGAATTTGAGATGAAAGATTTTGGGGAAACTCGTTTCGATCTGGACTTGAAGTTTTGAGCATAGTTCAGACGGTATTTTGGTCCACCTGTCGAACTACACCCATAAGGTGTTGCCTTCGAGTACACCTATGATCGTCCATATGCTAGATGCAAATGAGACACTTAAAAAGGTTGTCGAACCTGAAGTTCCATATATAAGTTCAATTGCTTTATTGTACTTAGTCTATTGCATTAGGCAGGACATCTCCTACGCTGTTAATCTTTTGGCAAGATACAACATTGCGTCTACACGCTACCACCAAATAGTTGTTAAAGACGTTTTTCCATTACTACGGATTTGAGCATATTCTATCCCTATACATCTCAAAATGAACCACAACCCCTTGGTTATCGGAATGATGCCTACCTTGTGGGATATGCTGGCAAGGCACGTTTTCAAACGGATTATGTTTTACCGTTAGGAACACTGCAATATCTTGGAGATTAACCAAATAGACCTTAGTTGCGATGTCTTCGAGCTCATAGCCATACACGAATCCACACGTGTACATGAGAGCATATTCTTAGCACCTACGATTTTCATCCTTCAATGAGTCCCAACGACACTCTATGAAGACAAAGTTGTATGTATCAATCAGACTATAACATGACACATCCAAGAAGTCAACACCAAGCATATTGCGTCTACATCACATCAACATGAACATCAGAAGATTGAAGTCAAGCAGATCCGATTTGAAGACAACCTTGCTGACCTCTTTACGAAGTCACCGTGAAAGTCAACCTTTCAGAAGTTTGTTCGAGGATTTGATATATGCACAAATTTTCTCATTTGCAACACTTGTAGTTCTCATGGGGAATTTTGTCAAACTCAAAGGGAGTATCCTAAAGTATACTCACTTGACCTTAATGTACTTTTTTTTCCCTACGATCAAGATCATTTTTCCCATTGGATTTTTGTTACCTGATAAGGTTTTGATGAGGCACCAACATCGGGATGGTCATACCCTTGTGTACTTTCTTACTACTTACATCCTGAAGATGTTAACACTACCAAAAACTACCCCTATAGGCATCGGTTAAAAACCGATGCTTTTCACTTATAATAACCGAGGCTTTGGCCGGTGATGCCTATTACTGGTATTAAGGGCATCGGTGAAAAACTGATGCCTAACCCACTCTACCACTTCGTTTATTATGTATTTTCGATGCCTTAATTCACTTATTTGGTTGACCCTTTTTATACTTTTCGTTGACTCTCGATGCCCAAAAGAGTTTTAGCATCGGGTTCTTGTAATATTCTGATGCCTTAATCGTATTATACTACAGGTTTTCGTTGTTGACTCACGATGCCTAAGATGCTTTCAGCATCAATGTATTTTAAATAAGCCTAAATTATATTATGCCACATTTTAAGCTAATTTGCAATACCCAAACTTATGTAGGCATTATTTTTAAACTTCTATTGGGATATCAACACTTTGTAGTTATGTATCTCTTAAATCAATAAAACCAATATGCATTTTTATAAGTACACCTACATACCGTTAATTGTCTCCATATAGGTATTTTGTGAGCTTGTTTACCAATTCGGGCATTATATTTTTGAACCCCCCTTCACAAGCCAAACAATACATATGTTATAATTTGCTCAGTTACAAAACTATTCAACAAGGCTCTAAGATAGCTCAGTTACTTGATTACAATTGTTTTCCACTCGTCGTAACGGGATCGAGGTCCAAGGGAATCCATTAAACACGCACACACGCACACACTCACTACCGCATACTGCACGCACACACACACTCACTACCGCATACTGCACACACACACACACTCACTACTGCATACTGCACACACACACGCACAATGCACACACACGCACAATGCACACACACACTCACTAATGCATACTGCACACACATACGCACAATGCGCACACACACACCCTGCATACTGCATACTGCATACTGCATACTGCACACACACATGCACAATGCACACACACACACACCTTGCATACTGCATACTGCACACACACACGCACAATGCACACACACACTCACTGCATACACACACACACACTCACTGCATACACACACACACTCACTGCATACACACACACACACTCACTGCATACACACACACTCACTGCATACACACACACTCATTATTGCATACTGCACACACACACACACCATGCATACTGCATACTGCACACACAGACACTCACTACTGCATACTACACACACACTCACTGCATACACACACACATGAAAACAAAACATTGAAAATAGGAAAACCCATCTAAGAAGCTGCTAAACCATTTCATAACATTCACGAGAACAAGATCCAAATTAAAACAGAGCAAATTCCAAAAATTACTATATTCAACGAACCTCCAAGTAAATAGATACTCATGCCAAAATCAAACCTCAGAAATTGCAACTTGCAAAAAGAAAACCAAATAATAGAATCAAATTAAAACCAGTAAAAGAACAATTTAGAAAGGACATAAATTCCAAGCATTCCGACCTAGAAAATGAACCAATTTCAAGGCACCCCATAACCTCTTATAAATCAATGCGGGGAAAAAACAATTCATCTCAATGCAGAATTTCATACATACTGGTGTTCAGATCAAATCTATGAATTTCAGAAACCTAAAATACAGAATAAAATCTAATTTTCTCAACTATGAGTTCAGATCTAAGATTAAAACCAAGTAATAACAATAACACAACCTAAATTATCAGAAACTTTACCCCAAAAAACCCAGATTATCTGCTCCGCGGGAGCACAGTAAGTCGGCTCCAGCTCCAATCGGGAACCGGACGAGAGTCCCAGCCACTGCTTTTTAGAAGCCGACGACGACGAAGAAGAAGAGCGTACGGATTGGGCGAGCGGGAAGAGCTGGATGGTCCTCCGACCATCGTAGTGATCGGCGTGGTAGTTTTCAGCCCATACGACGTCGTTCGGGGAGAGGAAGTTGAGAGTAGTGGAGTCGTCGTCGTCGTCGCCGGCGACTGGGAGGTTGGAGGAGGAGTTGAAGCTTCGGGAGCTTTCGATCGGGGAGGAAGAGGTGAGGAGCTTGTAGTGGGAATTGGAAACGACGTCGTGGGAGACGAAGCCGAGGTTGAGATCTAGCATTGCTGATTTGGATTGGGACGGTGATTCAGAGGACGGTGATTCAGATAAATGGCGCCTTTTTTTTTCTACAACAAATTAAAACTAGCGCCTTTTTTTTTTTGGCATCGGTTCAATGTATATAGCAAAATGAAAATAGCATAGGCATCGGTCTTTTAAATTAAGGTGAAGCTAAATTAGGGTGACACATCCCGACCCGGATGTACACGTGGACACCCAAAAGTCGGATGTGCTGGCCGACACCACGTAGGGTGACGAAAGCCAATTTGAATAAAACAAGGAATAATTTGAATGAATTATTGAACAAATACAGAATACAGAGAATTCACAATACCGAGAGATTTAACCTTTGTCATATCACCGCCTTGGACATCGACAACTTCAAGCCGCTAAACCTGGAGGGGCGCAAAACAAAAGGGTGAGTGGGCCATAGTTAATTATTTCTGTGAAAACCTTTCCTTTTTGAAAATACTAACCCCTCGCCGTAAAACAGGTAATAAGTTTCGTAAAACCTTTCTTGAAAACATAATATAATAGTAGGTAGAAAATCAAGGTAAGTACGGAAATGTACTTACCGTCCGAAACGGGCAGAAAGCCACCGTTCGGCATGATTTACCAAAAGTTCATAAAATAAAGTTATACCGAAAAGCTGTAATTCAAAAACAAGTATCCGTGGCATCAGTGAAAATCAGAGATAATTCACAATCCAATTATAAGATAGACGCTCGTTTAGGAATGGCAACACACGAGTTCATACAGATATATTCTGTCATGAACAGGCTGGGTGTATAAACAAAGTTACGCTCATGTACTACGATCACGTGAAGCTGGCGCTAATCGCGTCACAACGAGTTCGGGCGCCCATGCGACCTCGAACAGGCTGGCACCTTACTATGGATCCATAGTGAGCGTATCGGTGCGGGTGTGAACAATCACGTGAAGGCTGGTCCTGGCCCGGGACAGTACAATTAACACCGGGTGAGCCTTCCTAATTGAGCGTATAAAAACATGCCGCGGAGTATTTTTAAATTAAACAGTATAAGGTAATTTCCCTTTTTGGGATAACCTTTAAAACTACCACTAAATAAAGTATTCTCGGGTCCCGTACCCGAAATACCAAGTAATTAACCACAATACGTAAAATACCAAGAATACGCCATACGGGTACCAAGGTATAGAAATACCAACTTAATGGTAGATTAGGTGAACCC
This sequence comes from Gillenia trifoliata, assembly GCA_018257905.1. Classification (NCBI taxonomy): domain Eukaryota; kingdom Viridiplantae; phylum Streptophyta; class Magnoliopsida; order Rosales; family Rosaceae; genus Gillenia; species Gillenia trifoliata. The sequence goes on along the minus strand of CM031083.1, from coordinate 14,306,489 downwards.
AAATATGATAGGAAATTATCGTTTCCAAAGTTCACCCAAATATGGCCCAAGGCCCGTCAAACAAATATAAGATTCAAATGCATAAATAGGGAATTAAAATAATTAATTCCCTAAACCCTCGAAAATAGGGTTGGTACGATAATCGAAATACGCATACAAGATAATACCTAAATCACCAATTTAATGGCATAAAACCAAATGGAAATATGGGTCGAGGCCCACTAATTTCCATGGCCTAATACATTACCGAAACTAACAAATATCAAGTCTATCCGATAAACCAAGTAAATACTACGAAGTACAAGGTCTACCGAAAATACGGGATAAGTACCAATCTAAAGTCATAATAACGATGTGGGCATAAAATAAGGTTTGCAACAACGTATAATAATCAATTTATAATCATAGGCAAAACCAATTTAATAGTTAAAACATGCAAAACCATTATTTTAGGTAAGGAAGGGGCCCACTCACAAATACCGAAGCCGGGAGTCAAAATGCACGTCCTCCGAACGCCACGGGTCGCCAAAACCTATTTTAGAAACCCACAAATTAGTAAAGTATACGAAATTACAAGAAAAACGGCGTTCGGATACCCGAAAACGGAGTTTCGGGGTCGAAAACCCCAAAACCGCCGCCGTGGGCCTCCGTGCGCCGTCGCACGCGCCGCCACACGCTGCCATTTGGCCTCACGCGCCGCCACGCGCGGCTGTGAGGTCACACGTGCCCTCACGCGCCGCCACGCGCCGGTGGAAGTCCACCACGCGCGGCCACGCGCCCCACGCGCCGGCCACGCGCCGGTCACGAGCGGTAACTGACGCCGTTACTGTTCCGTTAAAGTTAACGGAATATTCTAACGGCGTTAGAATATTCCGTTAACGCCGTTAAGGTTAACGGACGGAATATTCCTTGGAATATTCCCGGTCCGACCGGTTTGAACCGGTTTGCTGACATCAGCAGGACCGGTCTGACCGGTTCGCTGACGTCAGCGCCGGTCACCCCTGACCTTCTTCCGGTCGCCGGCGCCGCCGCCGGCCGCCGTCTGCCGGCCGGAGCTTCGCCGGAAACTGGGTTCTTTGCCGGAAAATTTCAAACGTTGATATCTCATTCAAATCACAACCAAATTTCATGATTCAAAAGCCAAATCAAAGCTGGAAGTGAGGAGAGTTCGATTTGTACCTGAGTTGGACCTAACTCGGTCGGAGTCGGCCGGAATTGGCCTCGAGAGTCTCGGCCCATTTTGGACTTCGAAGAGATCGTGGTTTCAGTCGCATGCAAGGCCTGGGATCGATTCCCAGGACCTCCAGAAGCCCAAAGCTGAAGGCTGCAGGTCGAATCGAGACTGGAATGACCGAGATCGGTCGATCGAGTTCGCCGGGAAAAATGGCCGGTTCTGGTTTCTTGACTGGTTTTGAAGTTCTGGGTTCGAAGCAGCCCAGAATTGGTGAGGTTGATGCTGGTGACGATGATCTGGAGCTCCTGGAGCTCGAAGGTGGTCACGAGTTCAATGGCAGCAAGTCGAGGGTGGCTTGATCAATTTCCTGGGTTTTCGATTCAAAGGTTTTTGGGTTGCATGTTGAGCACAGTGGCTCGATTAGTGATGATGAAGGTTTGTAGGACTAAAATTGGCCAAGGATATGGCTTGAGGAAGGGAATGGTAGGCACGGGGTGCCTTGAGACTTTTCTGATTTTTGTTCTGCAAGATTGCACACAGGTTTTGTGTGAGTGTGTGCTCACGGGAAGAAGACAGGGAGATCGAGTAGAGACAGAGTCAGGGGCTGGGCCTAATGGGTCCACTGGGCCCAAGCCCAATTTCAGAACACAAACCCAATTAACGGAACGTTAAAAGATTAACGTCCGTAAAACGTTCATTCGAACTCCGAATGACGTCCCGCTCGCGTCTACGCGTTTGTAGCGACGAGCACGACAAGAAAATACAAGTGAATGCGTCGTACGAGCTACGACGCAAAAGTCAACCGAAAGGTCAACCAAGGGCAAAATCGTCATTTTGCACCTCCGGGAATAAAATAGTATTATTCTCCGGTACGGGCTGTAACATAGGGACTAATGGCATCAGCACATAAATATTGATGCTTTTAACTAATTTAACTTCGGTATTTATAAATCGGATGCTTTAATAACGAACAACATCGAATCTTCATTTATCTGATGCCTAACTAGTGATGCCTATGACCAAATTTTTGGTAGTGTAAGTATCAACATTGCATTAACTTACATTTTTCTCCTTAGACTATGAGTTTTGCCCCACCTTGGGTTTTACCATAGCCAGGTTTTGGTGAACTTACTCTTATGTGCAAATCTCTATATGAGACTCGCGTGTTCTCCATCAGTGCCGACAAGACAACTTCATCAATTACTTCAACTTTCAGGATGAAGATCTAATGCGTCTACTACTTAGAGATAAATTAGAAATCCTTCGGGATCTAGAAGATCTTTCCTTGTACAACTTGTATTACTTCGATAGCAAGTTATTCTCTCTCTTATTATACTATAAATAAAAGCACTAAGCATGAGAAATATGTATCACAATTTCTCATACCCTTCTCTTATTCTCTCACTCTCTGCCAATTCTCTCTCTACTTTCTCTCCAAATTAAGGTTACAACAATTATAATTTTGCTCTTATTTTACTCTTACTTTTTTTATCACATCTAAATTATAGAAGTTTTTTATTCCATAATTCGAATGTGATTCACACCTCAAAGAAATAAGATTTTTCCTTGAATCTAGGTGTGACAAAATGAGATGTCAATTATATAGGGCCTCTACAACCATTTCTATATAAGCTGCATGCTTTGAAGCCTAGCTCTTTTTGTCACTCTATAGTTGGATGCTTTGAATTTATTGTCCTTGTAGTATTTGACTTCCTAGATGCTATCCAAACAAAAGCTCATGAATCCACTTGAGAATGTATAAAAAGGAGCTTTTAGTTTACAGCCAGTCAACGGTATCAAATGTTAAAAAAACCAAGTTTCTACAATATTAAATATAATCGCAGTAAATTAACAAATATAATATATGTAAGTAAATATAGCCCAGGTTTTATATACCTATTACAGAACATGCCATTTTAGAAAGAAAAAAAAAAGAATCAGGAGACAATATCCCCAAATAAAGCTGTCGTTTCAAAATCTTCAGAGTGTGCATAACTACAGCAAACCAGTTGCATCATTTTTGGATTAAAAAAATCAAACAAAGGTACTAATGCAGGAATTCCTTATACAAAACCCAGTATTCTATAGTGTAGGTTTATAGAGAAGTGAATGCTTTTTTTTTTTTGTCCAAAAGAGAGAAGTGAATGTTATTCCAGGTTCTGTAGTGTAGGTTCTTCAGTTGGTTGCCGTGTGTCTCGTCATCAAGCAACCTATCCAAAACGTTCCCGAAATTTTTATTATTACCTGAGATTGAGGTTGTGTTCATGATACATATGATTTGGGACTGCCGGAAAGGGTCTGTGGCATTGTGTAGGCCTAGCTACCGGTGCCCATTTTAGCAAGCAACTTCTTAGCTTCATAAGGGTTTTATGAGTTCCTTTTTCATAGATGATTTATTTCTACTTGAAATGAATGGTGCAATTAGCAATTCCTTGTATCAAATGAAAAATCCACGTTCTGTAAAGTAGGTTTGCAAGGACACGAGTGTTTTGCCTGTTAAATCTCCTTCTCGGTTTCACGGTTGCTGGGTAATTTCTAATTAGTAGGTATATATGACTTGGTTCAAAGCCTACACAATTCCACAGGCCCTTTCCCACACAAATCCCAAATCATATACATACATCATAAACACAACCAACTGAAGAACCTGCACTACAGAACCTAAAGTAACATTCACTTCTTTATAAACTTGAGTGGTCTATTTGGTAGGTATGCTATACGTGATTTGGGGAAGGAGAAAAAAGTAATGAATTGCACACCTATGCAAGCAATTAACTTCCCGTGGCAAATTTAACATATGCCAATAATTAAATACATACACTAATTGACAAGTAAATGGTTCCTAATAGCCTTGGAGGGTAAAATAGGTATGAGAAGAAATAGAAAATTATGACTAAAAATATTATCTGACTCATCACCCAAAAGAAGAAAAGTTTGCTTACGTGGAGCATTGATCAAAGGGTTTAATTTCAAAAATAAATTTTTTTGGATTTTCATAAAATACATTGATAGTTTTGGGTTTATATTAACTTTTCTATTTTAAACCAAGATTTATTTTATACAAAAGATACATTTTATACAAAATAAAAAATTGTTAAATCACAGTAAATTTAACATCTGTTTTGGGTACTGACATATTAAGTCTTACTAGGGGAAAAAGAAAAAGAAAACAAAAGCCATGATAAAACTAACTCAAATTAGGGTTGTTTTGTGGAGTTAACATGCTTAGGAGGTTTCGTTTTAAGCACAGGATTGCTCTCAAAGAAATTTGTAGGCCGAAGCTCAAAACCACCGCTTAATGTTGGCATAATTGGAAAATCTTCTTGGCAAGGAACATGATGAAACCCCATGGTGTACCATAACACTATGTCCTTATTTTCAATCTCTCGGTTTCTGCACATTTTCACATAATTTAGGACAAAAGAAATGTACACAAACATACGTCTAAAATTGTCACACTCACACATATAATTACATATATAGTACTAATTAATTAAATATACCTGAGGCTCCAAATAGCCAGTGTGTCTTCTCCATGGCTCCCATCTGTATATAGTCCTCCAGCCCATTTTTCAGACTTGTTATAAGGCGTGACCCATACATTGTAATTAGTAAATGCACCTCGGATTTGTGGGTAATCATCGTGGGTTAAAAGTGGGTTTGATATTGACCCTGGAATTAGACGATAACCAATGTTGTTTCCAGGTTTGGTCTTCCTATTAGGGTTTACCACAACTAGCTCAGATTGCTTCAAACCTAACTGAACTTTTGCATCCGATTCGGTTTTTGCTGTCTCACTTTCAACTGTCCAATAGCTCTTCCTAGGTGAGCTCTTGTCTGTCACTCTTTTGGTCACCAAATTGTTTTTGACAAAGGAGTTGGCTTCACCATCCACATCAAGATCAAGATAATAGGTCAAGAAATGATCATGGTACACCCCAATTGTATAATCTGCTAGCAATGTACCATAAGCATCCTCCTTTATTTGACTAGTGTGAGTGTAATCCGCAGCCTTCACTTCTAGTGTTCCTGTTAAGCCAACCTGTTTTGAAAAAGAAAATGGTTTAGCTGCAACATGTACAGAGACACCTAATGGCAATTTATTCAGTCCTCCATGTCTACTTTTTCTGGAGTTATTATAGAAAAATAAATGCAAGATGATATTTTTGGAGTGCTAGTCTCAGCTCCCTTTATTATAATCTTATGCCAATGGCAAACAAATTAAAAGTAGTATCCATCTTTATCATACCCCAATTTTGATGGAGCCGCTCGGCTTAAATTCCCAGTCGAGTATGTAATCGTAGTTGCCCACAGTTGCGACCATCCTCACTATCAAGGTCACTTCTGGCCTAACCTCCGTTATCTACAGTAAAACCAAGTTCTCTCATGTTAAAATACAACATACTGGCAAACAACATTGGTTGCAAATCTAGACATAAAATGTGTAACATAATTTGAATCAGAGAATTAAGAACTTGTAACAAATGTTATATTTTAATTAAACAGTGTCTGTCACCCAACCCGCAACGTGGTAGGAAAAGTTTTTGCCCAAATTTTTTCTCCACATAAGAAAAATGCTAGAATGGACCACACATTCAAATGATGCATATTGCATCGGCTAATGACATGACGTGACACGACAATTTATATGTTAATAAACAATCAGCCATAATAAATGAACAACTACAAGAAAGTGCCTTACCAGTTCTCCAGGAATTGCTATTTCAGTGTGACGCCAGAAGACACTCCCAGACTGTTGCTCAAATATGCAAAAAGCATTAGATATTTTAACAGGAGCACCATCCTCCCCAGCATAGTAAGCATCTAAGAACTGAGCATTGGCAGGGCAATCAGTCAAGCGCTCTAGTGGCATAGCCAGTTGACCAAAACCATATTCACCAGCATCAAAGAAGGTCTTGTAGTACCATTCTTCAGTTGGGTCCATGTAAGGCACAAAAAGCTCGGATACGAATCCTCTGTATAATACTTGACGATATGTAGCCTTTTCTAAATCATAGATTGATGCCAAGGAAATTATTGGACCAGCTCGAACGTCAAATCCCAAATGGAAATTCCAGTTGGCCCAGCTGAATATTGCATTAGTAAATCAGAAAATTAATGAGTGATTGTAGACAAACAACATAATGAATAGAAAGTAAGTTAAAGCTAAGCCTTAAACCAGCATGGATTTTGGCTCCAAAACTAAAATTTTATAGTATAGTCTCCATCTCCATGTTCTTTGATTTTGTTTTTGTTTGTTTTTTTTTTATGTTTTAAAATACCAAAAAAAAAAGGATAAACTTGAAAAGCATGGAAAATTATTGTAAGTGTTGGTTGTCATGATCACATTTTGATGAGAAAAATGGAGTATTGGCTCTGAATTTTGATTCGATTGGAGTTTTGGTTTTTAAACTAAAAATCTATGAGCAATGGTCCATGAACTTGTCACAATGTAAAACAATGATCATTTTAGGTAACTTAGTTAGAACTTCTATCTCTTATTGTCTCCTTAAAACCCTTTTATTTTGGACTAAAGTTCTAACGATGTTATCCAAAGGATCATAGTTCCATAGTTCCGCATTGTAACGAATTCAAATACCAATACTTACACATTTTTAATTTATAAACCAAAATTTCAATTGGTCAAAGTTCAAGATCAATACTCCAATTTTCTCAATTCTAAGCCTTGCATATGAATGTAAAAAAAAAAAATCAAACATTTGGTGAAGCTGAACCTAGCCAATCAGAGATTGGTTTGGACTGAGAAGTTTGTGCACTAAAATATGACCAGTAATTCCATATACTTATTTTTCAATCAACAATTCAAAACCATGCGGCACCATAACAGGACAATGAGCTTCAATCTTTAAGTCCATTAAGTCAAGGACGCACCAGTTGACAAAGACGTACAACACACATGTACATTAGCCGGGTCACTGCCGGCATTTGTCACTAGTGATTACATAGTCAACATCAAGACTCAAGGTTGCAAATTTTAGGTGTTGTCATATGAAAACTTTGGTGTACAAAACCAACTAGTCAACTAGAGTCAAGAATATAAAATTAAAAATTAAGAAAAAATTGAGAATCATTGTTTATTTCGAGTGACTTGTCGATTCTGTTTGTATTGTTGTGATTGGTCTTTTAATTTGTTGGTTTTATGAAAGCAAACCTAACCCTTAATTGAGTCTAATTAATCCATACTCATTTTCCCGTCCACCTTCACAATCATAAGTTGGGTTTTTTTATTTTATTTTTATGGAAATAATTATGCATGATTCTTTCTCCTCTTAAATACCTTTTTTTAATCTTTGGATTAAACTGATCAAAGAAAAATCAAGTAACAAAATTAAGAGATAGTGTTCAGAAGATTAAAAATAGTGTGTAGAAATCATTTCATTTTTAAAATAATCAACTTGTGTATGAAATTTCTAGTGATCGCACATTTCTCTTATAGTAAACAATGCACGTAATTCCAACCTTATTTTGTGCCCGTCGATCTTGAACCCGGGTCCTTCCGGTTGCTCGATGACAAAACCATTTAGTGGTGGACCGAAGGGCGGCTTCTGCTTCGACAGCCGATACTCTGTCCCCTCAGCTTTCGGCATCGGAAGCTTAGACCTATCATAATACTCCACTATTTTCATTTCATCAAGATCAACCAACAAAGATACTCCCTCCAAGGGCCTCATGTACACATTAGCCGAGCCCTCTTTATAAAAACACAGAATTTTTATAGCTCTTCTACTATGCTCCTCCCCAAACCACCCAACTGTAAATGTGGTACAAACAACCTCAGACAAGTTAAGCTCCCTCTTCTTAACCGAATTGAGAAACGGTTGATGGGAAAAGGGAAGTGCACTTGCCGCTGTTTGTTCGTCGTTGGTGAGCATAGGGTAACCATCATTTCCACCGTAAACTTTATTGGAAAGTATGTGACGATTGGATAAATCGACTACGAGCTCGTGGGATTTTTTGTGGAGGCGTGCGATGACAAAGGCTCGCCTAGGTGGGGGGCTTGATTTGGTTTTTGATGAAAGCCATGATTGGAGGGCTGGTTTGTCTGGCTCGTCTAAACCTATGTATTGAAAGGTTAGGTTGTGTTTGAGGCCGGACGGGTATGATTTTTTCACTATTGTTCGGACCCTTTTGAATTCAGATGGGGTTAAAGGGTCTAGTGGGTGGCGGCTTGAGATTATTGGTGAGAAGGTGAAGAACAAAGGGATTAAGAAGAGCGTTAGTTTCAAAGTTGAAGCCGCCATGGCTTAATTTCCTTGTGCATCTCGAATAATCAAAAGTATCAAGCCTCCATAAATAGTCCGTTTCTGCTCAAATTTTTAAAAGAAAATTGCTAGGGGTATTACACTTTTTAACCACATTCATGTATTATATGATGCGACAAGTAATGTGTACATGTCATGTCAATATAATAAGTGAGAAATGATAAAACACGTATTTTTTAGTCTCTTACACACTCGTGTCTAATCCTGGCCATTGATTCAGTTTGACTTATTCAATCCAATGACTAGAAAGAAATAGAGGTGTGTATGAAGCTAAAAAGATGCATGAAAACCATTTTTTCTTAATAATTTGCATTAATTATGCAATAATCCATCTTAATATTGGTTATATGTGTCAATTGTCATCTCACACAGTACATAAATCTGGTCAAAAAATGTGGTCTCCATGGTATTTCTCTTTTTAAAATTGTGCCACGTGTTTATAGTCCATGCATTTAATATGCCTTAGAAGAAATAAATAACTGCATTAATTATGCAATAATCCATCTTAATATCTCTCTTTAAATGATTAATTGTAATCATCTTTATTGGAAATAGTTTAATTATGATTGTTACTCCTAAAATATAATTAAATGCATAGACTAACTATGGTTAATTAGTCTTTTAAGCTATTAATTAGAGGTAAATAATAATTTTCAATGACGAACTATGGTACTTGCCTGTTGGATATTTCAAAACATATATATGAATATATATATATATATATATATATATTTCACGGAAATATTATGATTAAAATCGTGTTGATCGAATGGGTATCGAAAGGAAGAGGTACCCAACTGCTTGAAGGGTATAACTCTTGGTGCAAAAGGAAGAGGTATAACTCTTTGTGCTAGAAGTAAGAGGTATAACTCTTTGTGTTGGAAAAGGAAGAGATATAACTCTTTGTGCTGGAAAAGGAAGAGATATAACTCTTTGTGCTGGAGAAGGAAGAGATATAACTCTTTGTGCTGGAAAAGGAAGAGATATAACTCTTCGCTTAACAACCACATGAAGAAAGACATGATTTCTTTAATAGCTGTTGGAAGAAAGATGTCTTTTAATAAACTACATGAGTTCCTATCTAATGAAACAAATATGGCTTTTGGATGCACACTTTCATCCAAATTGAATGGATGCTAACCTTCTAAATGGGTATATCCTTTTCTTTTATAAATACCCAACGTCCAAATCAATTACAACACATCATCAACATCCAATTCAATCTTTGATTTCTCCTTTCCCTCATCCAACAAAATCATACAGTTTCCTGTTAGAAGATTCTTGCTAAACTAAAATTCCAGACTTTGTTGAATTTTAGAAGTGATTTACTTTAGACCCGTTAGCAAACTCAAATTAAAGTAAATATCACGAAAAACGTATTAATGTGACTCAAAAGTCCTCTAATAATTCTCAACCCTGTTCTAACATTGCCAATCTAAGCACATGCTGGACTTTGGGGGTATCTTTAATTTATTCCAGGGGTTTTGCTTTTGGGCTGTTTAAGTATTCTTAATCTTGTTTGAATATTTCTGCAACTTCTGAGTGGGATCACGAAGTCGCATTCTTAAATGTATTTCTAGGACATGCAGTAGTTATGCTCTTTTAGTCTTTTTATAATGGATTAAGTACTACTATTAGCAGTGATTATTCAAATCTCGATCTAACTTCATTTTTCAGTAATAGATAAACATTGACATGTGCCCTGGCATACTATTTGATGATGAGCAAATCTAATGAATGAAATTGATGACAGTAGCTGTATTTTAAGTTTAATCCTCTACCTGGAGAAAACGGATGGCATAACTTTTGGCTGGAAAGTAGTGATTAATTATTGGGTAAATTACATTTTGACCCTTCAAGTTTGGGCATCATTTCACTCTCATATCTTATCTTTAAAACATTACAATATCATATCTAAAGTTATTATTTTGTTGCAATGTCATACATCTGTTACATATTAAGTTAAATTAACTATTAGTTGATGACCTGGTGTGACATCCCACATAGACCAACGGAGAAGGGGTGATGTGCCTTATATGTATATGCCCACCTCCATTTAGCATGATGCCTTTTGGGAGCTCACTGGCTTCGATTCCACTCTAACCCGGTTAAGCTAGTTTGGGCTAGAGCAATCTCAGGATGTGTGACCCACTAGAAAGTTGCTCGTGAGTTCCTAAACAAAACCATGAGCAAGGCGTGGGCCCAAAGCTGAAATATCATGCTACGGCGGAGCCGCCTAGAATGTGACTCGAATGGTATCAAAGCGAGGCGCTCGGGTTCCCTTAAGTGTGGCATTGTGACATCCCACATCGACCAACTAGGGCTGTGGGTGATGTGCCTTATATGTACATGCCCACCTCCATTTAAGATGCAGGGCCAGAGTTTCATCGCTTCGGTCCATCGGAACTCCGAAGTTAAGCGAGTTTGGGCTAGAGCAATCTCAAGAGTGGTGACCCACTAGGAAGTTGCTCGTGAGTTCCCAGAAACAAAACCGTGAGGGTGTGACCTAAAGCGGACAATATCGTGTTGCGACGAAGCCGGTCCAGAATGTGACACACGGCAAATGGGAGTCCCACATTTTTTATGACGAAGATGCCAAATGTGAGCCACGTGGATAACAAATAAATAAAAATGTTTATAGTTTTATGCATATTAAAGTTTAAGTTTTTTTCATTAAAATTTATGGCATTTTCATTATAAAAAAAAATTTAAGGTATTTTTAGTTTAAAAAAAAAATCCTTTTTATTAAAGCTCCTCTTTTTTTTTTCCTTTTCGTCTGGTGCCAAAAAGAAGAACGCTGTTTGATTCTGAATGATATATATGTTATCATCTCACGTTGAGGTATATATATATGATTTATTACAAACATAATCCCACAATTACAGGACTAATTACAACTAATCAGGACTATACTAGGAAACCCAATATTACAAGTATTACACAAAAGTCAACAGATTGAAAGTCATCTTTTCATAAATAAAAAATAAAATATACATGTAAAGATAGCATGGAAAATGAATTGCTTTGGCTGTCAAACAGATCACATGTGTACAGGTAAGAGCCAATCTGCCTACATATGCAACATATCACTTCTCTCTTTGTTGATTGAGCTTCCTCGTTATTTATTTAAGAACCAGGCAAAAATTCTTCCATTTAACATTACACATGATTCATATATAATGTAATATTTTTTATGACATAGACTACTATCTGTGTTATAAATTCTAATGCAATTATCCTCGGATTATGCTCAACACAAGATTGAACCAATTTGCCTGCATTTTCAGTTGTTTTATTCATTAACCATTGCTCAATGATTCAATGAATAAAACAACTAAAAATTCACGTAAGGAATCATAAAGGAAAAACAGCATATTGACTGTCCATGTTTGTGTTTTCTTGTACTGCAACTATAGCTAGTTTTTGGTGGTGCATTTAGGCCAGTTCGACTGTTGAGATGGTTAGGAGGTATTGTTCTGACTTTAAGAACCGGACTGTTCTCTAAGAAATTGGTTGGCCGGAGCTCAAATCCACCACTCAATGTTGGCATCATTGGAAAGTCTTCTTGGCAAGGATCATGGTGAAAGCCAATGTCTTTGTTTTCAATCAATCTATTCCTGCACACAGACAGCGATTAAAAAAAATTCATCAAGGTTAACATTCATCACAAACATTTATTCCGCACGTCGATAAAATAATGCTAGAGTGATCACATTTCTTTAAGTATATAAGTTGACAAAATCATGGATCAAATACAATTCACTCGCTACCTTACACATAATATATAGCCTGCCAAACTAATTAACTATGGTGTTCTCAAAAAACAAAGATCTCTTTATCCTTTGCACAATATATAAAACTTTTTTTGAAAGTGTTTTTGGAATAGCTGAAAGTGAGTTGAAATATTCAAAAACATTTTTAACAACTTTTGGAAGAAAACGTAGAAATATTTTCAGGGTTATCATCTGCAAGTTGCTTTTTCATGAAGCACTTTTAAGTTATTTTTTAAGAAGCTTTTCAAGTTTTTTGAGGAAGCACTTCCAAATGTTTGTCCAAGAAGTACATGGGATTTAACTTCCAAATATTCAACATGAAGTGTTTCTAGTATAAGCGCTTATGAGCAGACTACTTTCTATAGAAACATTTTCAAGCGAGCCCAAAATACCATACCTGAGGCTCCATACTTCTAAAGTATCAACTCCTCTGCTGTGATCAACGTATCGTCCTCCTGCCCATTTTTCAGACTTCTTGTATGGTGTGACCCATACACTGTACTTAGTAAAAACACCACGAATTTGTGAGTAATCATCCTCTAACAAAAGGGGTCGTGAAATTGATCCTGGAATCAAACGATAACCAAATGGATTCCCAGGTTTGGTCCATTTATTAGGGTTTACCACAACCAGGTCAGATGGCTTCAAACCAAGGTGAATTTTCGCATCTGCTTCAGTTTTAGCCGTCTTACATTCCACAGTCCAGTAGTTATTCCTTGGTATATTGGGGTCTGTCACACGTATGGTCACCAATTTGTTCTTGACAGAAGAGTTGGCCTCACCATCCACATCACGATCAAGATGGTCAAGAAGTGGTCATGGTTTACTGCGACTGCATTATCTGCGACTAATGTACCATAAACTTCCTCCTTTATTTAATTTGTGTTGGTGTATTTAACTGCTTCAATTTCTAGAACACCTGTTAGCCCAACCTGTTCAAGGAGTTAATCCATTTTTGTAAGAATAATGTCTTACCAATTGTAGAATAATGGTTCACTTAAAAGAGTAATGCTAAAGGATCACATTAACTCACATAACATAATCTGAGAAGCAATATCCACTTGTTACATCAATTCTTGTAGTTATTGATTGACATATCAACTGCCGCATAATATGCTTAACTCATGTTTTTCTTGAACAAGAAAAACTTATTTGAGGTTCTTCTTCTCACATGGCATGAAGACAAGAAGTTTCATCAGTTAAAAGATGCATGACTGGTTTTCTTATCAGTATCTGAATTTTTACTTTGTAACGCCATGTACGCAACAAGAACAACTCTAAAAAAAAGTTTTTTCTCAATTAGTCAAAATTATAAGTGATTTGAACACACTTTTTTTTCTCCTAATGCACACCCTTGTTTATTTATGATCTGTAGATTGAATAAAATCAAAGAAGAATCAAAATTAAAACATAAATAATTATGAGTGTGTAAAAGAAGAAAAAAGTGTAGATATTATTTTCCAAATTATATATACCTCGACTTTGATTGAGCCATTTGGCTTGAATTCCCAATCAATTATGTAGTCATAGTTACCCACAACTGCAACCATCCTCACCACTAGGGTAACCTCCGGCCTAACCTCAGTTGTCTGCAATTCCATCGAATTTTAGATTTATCATCAATGCCAAACTACAACAAAACTTAAAAGACTTGCTTAATTACCACTTGATTTGGAATGGCCATTTCTGCGCGACGCCACAAGATGTTCCCTGCATGTCCTTCAAAGATACAGAAAGCATTTGATATCTTGAAAGGTGTGCCATCTTGGGCAGCATAGTAGGCATCCATGAATTCTGCATTGGATGGGCAGTTGGCCAATAGCTCAAGTGGCACTGTGGACTGACCAAATCCATACTCTCCACAATCAAAGAAGGATATGTCACAAAAAGCTTGGATACAAAACTCTCCTGTACTTATAATTTTGAAGATCATAAATTGATGCTAGTAATATAATTGAACCACTTCGGCATCAAATCCGAGATGGAACACCCAGTGGCCCATCTGATTGCACTACAAAACAGAATGCTATTAGTAAGGGCTGAATTTGGTCGCAAACACCCATTTCCCGTTGGAAATAAGCTTTTTCGACAGCATCATGCCGTCGCTAGTCGTCGGTAATTGTGTTGTCGTAAATACTTTTGTTCCGACCAACTGTCGAAAATAGTACTATTTCCGATGAGTAAGGGCCGTCAGTATTGCTTATTTGTTTGTCGGAATTTGATTTTCAAAACGACCATCTCAATTTTGTTCCGACCCATAACTATGGTCGCAAATATTTAGGAGTTTGTCGGAAATATTGTTCGATCAAAATTTTTTGCTTTTGCGATGACATATTTTCGACCAAAAAATGTTGTCGGAAAATGTTTTTTCAACAACGAAACAGTATTTACGAGGGCGCTGCATCGTCGTAATTAGTATTACCGACAACACGTTTTTGTGGGCAATATATAATATTTTCTCGGAAATAAGTGAATAAATATAGTTCTGAGAGGCAAGTTTCGTCGCCAATATATGCTTCCGACCACATGTAGCCGTCGCAAAGTTATTGTCGATAAATATTTTCAACGAATAAGTGGTTGGAAATATTAATTTTCCGACCAGAATTTACCATTTGGGAATGTGGTTGGAAATAGGTAATTATTGTCAAAAAAATATTTCCGATGAAAAAGTATTGGTTAAAAATATATATTACCGAGAGGGAAACGCAGTCGAAAAAGGTTATTATTTTATAAAAAAAATATTAATAATATATTCCAATTGTAATATTTATTAGAAATATGTTTCTAATCATGCGCAATTATTTGGTAGCCACATAAGAATAATGATACCATTTTACTGCAATTCATTAAAATGAAGTTATTCATAAATAGAAAAGATAAAATAAACAAAACATCCAAACATTGAATTTAAAAATAGTTATATGGTAACAAAATAAAATTGGTGTTGCACTACACATCTTCGAGGTGAGCATCTGAACAGCTATTAACATTGTCCTGTCCAAAAACATAATGAAAAGATAAGAATTTATCAATTTGAGAATAAAAATAACAAATACAATATTCAAAAGCGAAAAAAATATTAAACAGGCAAGAAAAGAATTTACCACAGAAAAAGATTGTCTAAAGTGTGCAGAAGTATTTGAGTTGTTATCCCTCATACTTTGAATAAGATCTTTCAAATCATACACCACATCTGTCAAACCTTTCAATTCCTCAGTCAATTCCTCATGCTTCTCCTTCAATTTCTCATGCTCCTCCTTCAATTTCTCATGCTCTTCTTCACGTTGTAAGTATGTACGCTTATTGCAGTTTTGGCTATCTGAGGGATATGCATCTTTTGTACTAAAGCCAGCCCCTAATCCAAGGATACGACCATGACTCGGTCCGCCAATCACCTCCTTGTATATGCCCCAATCATCTACTTCATTCTCTTCTTCCATCTGATTAGTCTTTTTGTTGTCCATTTCTTCCTGCAATGAAATTGAAGAAATATAAATATGGATAATAAAACAATGTCATGTTAATGAAAAATAAGTAATAAGAAGTAAAGTGGGGCAACATACATAAAGTTCTTTTGCTTTTTCACTTGGCCAACTTTCTTCTTGTCCATTCTTACGCTTACTTACATGGAACTTTTTGAAACAATCAATCGGACTCGGTTCAATTCCAGTTCGATCAAACTATTAAAATTTAAAAAAAATTATATACACAATGATTATTGAGAATTTACCACAAAAAAAACAATGAACAAAGTAACCAACAAAAATATATTTTTACCTCATCTTTTCTATACTTTGCCATTGGAACAGAACCTGTGGTATGCACAATAATGGATTTCTTCCTATTGGATGTGTTATTCTCGCTTTTCTTCTGCATGAAAATAAAGGTAAATTAGAACCTAATATCAACTGATTCAGGGAACCCACATAAGGCATGCATCTACAAATAAACGAAAGAATACAATAACCAATCATAAGACTATTATTTTAAACAATTGTTTTACCTGCCATTCAGGCTTCAACCATTCCGTAACCATTT
This sequence comes from Gillenia trifoliata, assembly GCA_018257905.1. NCBI lineage: Eukaryota > Viridiplantae > Streptophyta > Magnoliopsida > Rosales > Rosaceae > Gillenia > Gillenia trifoliata. The sequence continues at coordinate 14,290,221 of CM031083.1, read as the reverse complement.
CACACCAAGCATCTGGACGTATCTCTGGTGGATTGTGAGTATATCTCTCACCAGTAGTCTTGTACTTATCAAAAACGCTTTTCCTTATTGCGCACATCCAATCGGGGTATCGATTTTTAATATGTTCTTCAAATGCATTCCTCATTTCTTCTTCCGAGCATGTGTATGTATACCCAGTTTCTTGAAAACGGTCATACAATGTATCCATCTGTTCCTTTGAAAATTCCTTAAATGTTTTCCATGGCCCTTTCATAAGTTGATGGAAAAGAACTCCTATAGTTCGTGCAGCTTTAGTGGTTACAATCCTGAAAATTTCAACCAAATTAAGTTAAAAAAAGAAATGATAAGGATTAAACTTTGATATCATGATTGTTGATGAATATTAGAAGAAAAAAGTAAACTATTATTGCTTATCCTCATTACCTGTTATCATGTATTATAATTTCCGTTCCTTTTCCATCTTCACCCTTAGCCTTCCCTCTACCTTTTCTTTTTGGAGCATATGAACCTAATCAATAAGAAAATAAAGTTGCTTAATAATTGACACATGTATATAAATATGGATATATATATATATATTTATATAGTTAAATCATCATATATTAAAATACCCTCTCCATTTGACTGTTCAGCTTGAAGAGACATCTCTCCCATTTCAATGTCATGTGATGGATCAACGGGGTCATGTTCCTCTGAGGCTCTAGATGATTGGGGATTTATAGAACCGGATGTTCTATTTTGATTGTTCCCCTTTCTTGCCGTGCCTACAATTTATAAAAATGAAATGAAAAGAATATATTATACTCATGCTATAATTCAGATTCAAAAAAAAAAAACATGCAAAAGAATATGATTAATAACATATACATGTTTGTTGTGTTTCAACGGATCCAGTTTCAGATGCTATATTTGGACGCTTCTTCTTTCTTGCCATGGCTACGATTTAATATAAAAATACAAAACAGAAAATTAATTGAGAATTAAGAATTAAACAATATTGAAATAGTTATACATGCTATAAAAAAAGTATTAAAAAATAGAATTGGATTGTTAACTCATACATGTTTGTTGTGTTTCAATAGGACCATGTCTAGATGATTGATTGCGTGTAGTGCCTGATCCTTTGTCTTGACTCCTTCCATTTCTTCCCACGGCTATCATTCATAACAAAATGTTCAATTAAAGAAAATGCAAAACTAAATTAGAAAGATAACGATTAAAAAAAAGAATAATTTGATTGATAATGACTTGAGAAATAACTCATACATGTTTGTTGTGTCTCTTGCATTTGGCGATCATTTGATGCCTCAATGGGATCATGTTGGTCCAAGGAGGGTGTAGAGGATGGAGGCCTTGTAAGCCTTGATGCTCTATTGTTACTCTTTCCCTTTTTTGCCATGGCTGCCATCAATGTAAAAAACCCAAAAAAATAAAAGGAGATCATTTGTTATCAAGAGCCTAAACAAAGAAACAACTCAACCCAAGAAAAAACAATCTTGATATAAAAGGCATGCAAATCTCAGATTGTCCAATATCATATAAATTGTACCAATAAATCTCTTTCAACTATACCGTCTAGCTCGGGTTACTAGCTTAACGAATAAGTACCGGGGACGAATGCTAGGTTAGAATCACAATCGGGTTAAGGCTCAGTGACACAATCCACACAGAACGAACAAAAACAACCAAAAAGAAAACAAATTAAGTGCTACTGATCAACGAACAAGAAGAACGAACAATTAGAACAAACCAAAAACAAAAAGAATCAAATTTGGGTGACCGGTTGAACCATTGGTGGCAGGGGTGTGATTAAAGCCGGGGCCAATCAATCGGGTTAAGGCTCAGTGACACAACCCACACAGAACGAACAAAAACAACCAAAAATAATAAAAAAAATTCCAGTAGAAAAAACAAGAACGAACAAGAAACAATCAAACAGATGAATAGTATGTAAAAAATTTATATGCGGATATGAAATTTAGGAAAGAGATGAGAGAGAGAGAGAGAAGATCCCAGAGAGGAGAGTGAATACCGATAGGGAGAACTTTTGATCAAATTAATGAGTCATTTAGTATTGAACCTCGAAATGTAAGACTTGGTTTGGCAACAGATGGATTTAACCCTTTTGGGAACATGAATCTGCACCATAGTAGTTGGCCGGTTCTCATATACCCATACAACCTTCCTCCCTGGATGTGTATGAAGGAGCCTTATGTTTTCATGAGTTTACTTATACCTGGACCTCATGCTCCATGTAATGACATTGATGTATACATGAGGCCGTTGATTGATGAGTTGCAAACATTGTGGGAAGTTGGTGCTGAAACATATGATATTTATGCAAAGGAGAATTTTCAAATGAGAGCTGCACTTTTGTGGACGATAAATGATTATCCAGCATATGCATACATGTCAGGGTGGAGTACAAGTGGCAAATTGGCATGCCTATACTGTGCTTCTGATACTTCGCATCGTAGGTTAACTAATGGGTCTAAAACATGTTATTTGGGTCATAGAAGGTTCTTACCGTCTGACCACCCATGGCGTAGACAACGAAGCCAATTTGATAATACAAGGGAGATGAGGCTTGCACCTGAAAGGCCTTCTGGTGATGATGTGATAGATGAACTTAGCAGATTACAAGAAATAACACATGGTAAAGAGGCGAAAAATCAGAAAATATCTGGGTTTGGAACAGACCATAATTGGAAAAAACATTCTATATTTTTCCAATTGCCTTACTGGAAAACAAATTTGGTACGTCACAATTTAGATGTAATGCACATCGAGAAAAATGTATTTCAGAATGTGATTGGCACAATGATGAGCATTGATGGTAAAACAAAAGATTCTTTAAAGGCTCGTCTTGATCTTAAAGAAATGGGCATAAGACAACGATATCATCCAGAAGAAGGAGATGATGGTAAGTTCTATTTTATCCCAGGTGACTACACATTGTCAAATGATGATAACAAAGCTTTATGTGAATGGTTAATGGAGCTGAAAGTTCTAGATGGATACTCCGGAAATTTATCTCGGAGTGTGAATGCTTCAGAACGAAATATTACTGGTATGAAGACCCATGATTGTCATGTGTTCATGGAGAGATTACTTCCATTTGTGGCGGTAGAATTATTACCTAAAGAGGTATGTGAGCCGTTGATTGAACTATCTTCCTATTTCAAGGAATTGTGTGCTAAAGTATTAAGAGAAGAGGACATGGAACTTCTTGAAAAGCAAATTGTCATTACTCTATGCAAGTTGGAAAAAATATTCCCTCCTGCATTTTTCACTATCATGATTCACCTAACTTACCACTTAGCTTGGGAGGCGAAAGTGGCTGGTCTAGTACAATTCAGGTGGATGTATCCTGTGGAAAGGTAATTTCAATGTTTAGATATTAATTTTATTTATAGTGTGTTTGATTTATGACGTACAAGAGCCTAATTCATGTATTAATTTACTCGATAATTAGGTACTTGCATAAGCTAAAGACTTATGTTCGTAATAAAGCTCATCCAGAAGGGTCTATTGCCGAAGGTGTATTGGGAGATGAGTGTATAACATTTTGCTCTCGTTATTTGCATCGAGTTGAAACTAGGTTCAATCGAAAAGAAAGAAACAATGATGGAGGTCAACCGTCATATGATACATGTCGATTATCTATTTTCGCAACACCCGGTCGAGCTTTTGGCAAAGGTTTACTTAGAGAGATGAGCATTGAGCTTCATAAGGCTGCGACGCATTATGTATTGCAAAATAGTGATGAGGCTTTGCCATTTGTTCAGTAAGAAACTCTTAGCCCCTTAAAGTTTTTTTTTGTGTACTCAATATATATCTTATTACTACATATATTCTAAAATAATTAATTTTTATATGTGCAGAGAACATAAGAATATTCTAATGCAGTCTAGTGTTGATAATGTGGAAGAGTTACATAGGCTTCAATTTTCAGAATGGTTTTTGGAAAGGGTATGAATAATATTTTACTGTAAAAATTATTAACTTCCAGTTATGTTAAATTAAATTTTTTTTGTCCTTCTATACAGATCACAAAACTATACCACGACGGTGAAGTTAATAAGGAGATGCTTTCTTTGGCTCGAGGTCCTGAAAGGCGTGCAACTTATTATCCAGGTTATTATACCAGCGGGTTTAGGTTCCATACATTGCAGCGGGATGAAAATAAAAGAACACAGAATAATGGAGTTATGGTTAAGGGGGAGAATCAGACTGATGATGTGCCGTGGTATGGAACCTTACTAGACATTGTTGAGCTCCGTTACATAGAAGGGAATAGAGTTGTATTGTTCAATTGTGATTGGTATGATACAGCTAGAAAAGGAACAGGTTATAAGAGAGACCGTTATGGAATAATCACACTTAATAGGGCACGCAAGCTAAATACTCAAGAGCCGTTTGTTCTAGCAACCCAAGTAACCCAAGCTTTTTATGTCAGAGGGATTAAAAATAAGACTTGGAGTTTTGTGGTGGAAACAAATCCCA
>CM031083.1:14267163-14280027 GCA_018257905.1 Gillenia trifoliata | reverse complement strand
GTGTCGTTCGCGTCAACGGATTCGTAATTTAATGTACACACCAAAAGTACACCAAGATTCTGAAAATACCTCGATAGAAGGGACGTAATCCCGAATGATACATTATGCCACTAAGGGCGTTTTGGTCATTTTACATCGTCGGGGAATAAAATACAATAAAATTAGGAACGGGATGTAACAGTCTTCCCCCCTAATAGAAATTTCGTCCCCGAAATTTTACAAAATACAAATCAACTACTAAAGAACAGATACGGGTACTGCTCGCGCATGCTAAGCTCCGTCTCCCACGTAGCCTCCTCAACAGAGTGGTTCCTCCAAAGAACTTTGACAAGAGTTACCGTTTTGCTCCTTAGGACTTTCTCCTTCCAGTCGAGGATCGTGACTGGTTTCTCGTCGTACGTCAAGTCGTCGTTGACCTCCAAGGGTTGAGTCTGGATGATATGGGAAGGATCGGACACGTATCTACGCAGCATAGATACATGGAAGACATTATGAACTCTGGCAAGCTCGGAAGGTAGGTCGAGTCGGTAGGCAACAGCTCCTACTCGCTCGATGATCTGGTAGGGTCCGATGAAACGAGGACTTAGCTTCCCCTTCTTTCCGAAACGAACAACGCCCTTCCACGGTGAGAGTTTAAGAAATACCCAATCGCCAACGGCATAAACGCGATCGGTAGAATGTCTGTCTGCAATGCTCTTCTGTCTATCCTGTGCAATCTTCAAGTTTCCCTTAATCACCTGAATGTTCTTCGTCGTCTCGTCCACGATCTCAGGGCCAACAAGAACTCTCTCACCAACTTCTGACCAGCACAAAGGAGTACGGCAGGGTTTACCATACAGCGCCTCGAATGGCGACATGCCAATGCTCGAGTGGTAGCTGTTGTTGTAAGCAAACTCCATTAGAGGCAAGTGCTCCTGCCATTTGTCGCCGAACTGGAGGATGGAGGACCTCAACATGTCCTCGAGAGTTTGGATAGTCCGCTCCGACTGTCCGTCCGTCTGTGGATGATAAGCAGTGCTGAAGAGCAGCTGTGATCCCAAGGCATTCTGGAAGGCTCGCCAAAACTTAGAAGTGAACCTTGGGTCACGATCAGAGATGATACTAACAGGAACACCATGGCATTTAACGATCTCGGAAATGAAGAGTCGAGCTAGACGATCCAAAGAGAAGTTCTCACGAACTGCCAAGAAGTGTGCAGATTTGGTGAGTCGGTCAACGATCACCCAAATACTGTCGTAGCCCCCACGAGTACAAGGTAACTTGTACACGAAGTCCATGGTGATGTTCTCCCACTTCCACTCGGGAGTAGGGAGTGGCTGGTGTAGTCCGAAGGGCTTCTTCCTTTCTGCTTTGACCTGCTGACAGATCAAACATCGACTGACATACTCCGCGATTTCTCTCTTCATTCCCGGCCAATAGTAAAATGGCCGGATGGTGTGGTACATTTTTGTACTCCCCGGATGCATGGCATAAGCTGAAATATGTGCCTCGTCTAGAATCTCCTTCTTCAAATCTTCATCATCAGGCACGTACATCCGGTCACCCTGCAGAAGTAGGCCGTCGGTACCTCGGATTCTCAAGTCTCCTCTGCCGCCGTTTAGGACCGCATGCATAAGTCCTAAACAATCCGAGTCGTTTTGCTGAGCAGTACGAATACGATCCAAGAGCACTGGTCTGACCTGGAAACTGGCTAGTAAAGCACCGTCATCGTCACAGCCCAAAGTGACACCAGTGCCTCGGAGTTCGGTCAAGAGAGGAATATGGCAGGCAGAAAGAGTATTCAGTCGTCCATAAGATTTCCGGCTGAGAGCATCGGCTACCACGTTTGCACGACCGGGGTGGTATTCGATGGTGCAATCGTAGTCGCTCAAGAGTTCCATCCATCGCCGCTGTCTGAGGTTTAGATCTCGCTGAGAAAAGAGATATTTCAGGCTCTTGTGGTCGGTGAAGATTCGGCAGGTCTCGCCGTAGAGGTAGTGTCGCCAAATCTTCAAAGCGAAGATGATGGCTGCAAGCTCCAGGTCGTGGGTAGGATAGTTCCTCTCATGCGTCTTCAACTGTCTGGAGGCATAAGCGATCACCTGTCCATATTGCATCATCACGCAACCCAAACCGTTCAGTGAGGCATCACTGTAGATCTCATAGTTACCGCTATCATCTGGAAGTGCTAACACTGGAGCATGAGTGAGGCAATGTTTGAGCTGTTGGAAACTGTGCTCACAGTCGTCGTCCCAAACAAACTTAACATCTTTCCTGGTGAGTCTCGTGAGAGGTAGGGCAATGGAAGAGAAATCCTTCACGAAACGTCGGTAGTAACCCGCCAGGCCAAGAAAACTTCGAATCTCCGTCACGTTCTGCGGTCGCTCCCAATTCTCCACCGCAGCAATCTTCTGGGGATCGACGAGAATACCATTAGAAGAGATTATGTGCCCCAAGAATGATACCTGATTAAGCCAAAATTCACATTTGCTGAACTTGGCGTAGAGCTGATTCTCCCTTAGTCTCCTCAAAACCATGCGCAAGTGTTTGGCATGATCGGCCTCCGATTTAGAATACACCAAGATGTCGTCGATGAAGACAATTACGAATCTGTCGAGATACGGACGAAATACTCGATTCATCAGATCCATAAATGCTGCTGGGGCATTGGTCAGTCCGAAAGGCATCACCAGAAACTCGTAGTGGCCGTAACGAGTTCGGAATGCGGTCTTGTGCACATCATCACTCTTGATCTTCAGCTGATAGTAACCAGACCTCAGATCAATCTTGGAGAAAACCCTCGCGCCTCGGAGTTGATCGAAGAGATCATCGATTCTAGGCAGTGGATAACGGTTTTTAATCATCACCCGGTTGAGTTGCCTATAGTCGATGCAGAGTCTCAAGGTGCCATCTTTCTTTCGAACGAATAGGACCGGAGCTCCCCAAGGTGAAGAGCTGGGTCGAATGAATCCCTTATCGATGAGTTCTTGGAGTTGTAGCTTCAGTTCCCTCAATTCTGCAGGTGCCATACGATAAGGGGTGAGGGATATAGGATTAGTACCTGGAAGTAGATCAATGGTGAACTCCACGTCACGATCAGGCGGTAGTCCAGGTAGATCATCAGGAAAAACATCGGGAAATTTGTTGACAACCGGCACATCGTCAACACGAAGAGTATTCCCTTGATCCAGAGTCACATGTGCGATAAAGCCTTCACAACCCTTGCTCAACAGCTTCTTTGCCTTCATGGCTGAGATCAATCCGTGCTTGATCTTCCGGTGCTCTCCGGTGAAAGTGACAGTAGGCATGCCAGGTGGCTGGAATGTAACCGTCTTCCGTCGGCAGTCAACAACGGCATATTTTGATATAGCCAGTCCATTCCTAGGAATCACATCAAAGTCTACGATATCGAGAGGAATGAAGTTGGAGGCATCACCTGATTAGCAATTACAACGGGGCATCCTCGATACTCCCATTGTACACGACACACTTCGCCTCTTGGCATAGAAATTCCCATTTCGTACCCGATAGGAGTACAATGGGGTTGAGTGGTTTGAGCAAACAAAGGTGATATGACCGAGTGGGTAGCACCCGGATCGATTAATACTCTAGCAAAGTGACCAAGTATGTTCAACGTACCCATAATGAGATCGGGGTTGTTCTGAGCATCCTGCTGATTGATTGCGTTGACTCGTCCATGCGCCTGCTGAGCTCCACCGCGACCTCCACCGCGGTTACCGTGTTGTTGGTTTCCTCTGCCCTGTGCACCGCGTCCCTGTTCACGCCTTGGCCTCCTCACTTGAGTGCCGCTGCTAAGGCTGGGTGCTGGCCTCCTCCAATCGCTTTAGTTAGCGGTCTCCACGATCTGCCGGTATTCGCGGTGCTCCTCCAATATCTTCGCGGTGCTCCACCTGGGAAGCTACCCGACACAGCGGAATCTTTTTGAATAGGAGTAGGGTAGGTAGGATACTGAGGATAGACTACCAGGATATTGGTAGCATCATACGATAGTGAGCAGCTCCTCACAGTAAGCGGTGGTAGTAAGGGAGCCCCATGCCTCCAGCTTTGTTGGAGTGGAGCAGTGCACTGGCAGTCACACAGCGGTTACTGCTTTGTTTACGCGGACAACTGGGTGGCTCGATGACCTAGTTCCCACCAATTACTTAACACCCCTGGTTCCTTGCTTACTCACCAAAGTGGCGAGTGTTGCAGAAAGCGAGAATTTAGCATTAGATTGGCTGGAAGTGCCACTGGCTGTGGCGGAAAGCGGGATCCACTGATGAATCTCCTCCGGTTGGAGCTGGAGTTCGATCCACCAGCTGGATGATCCGGAGCTGTAGCCTCCACGTTTGAAGCGTCTGGCGGTTCTTCTTAGGACGAGGAAAGATTGCCCCTTACCCATACTCTGGGTGTTAGATTCCTCCTCCTCGTAAATGGTGTATCGGGAGCATTCTCGAAGCCTCCGCACCACTTAACGGCGCCTCGTAGAACTCACAGTAGGTCTCGCACCGTTCGACAGCGGCAAGTGATGGGAGCTTGCTGTGGCTCCCTTTCTGAACTGGTGAAGCATCTCTGAAAGAGGCTGGCAGCAGCAACTAGGTTGTATTGAGATAGAGCGGTGAACCGGTACTCGAAGCGGTCATCTTCCACTTGCTTCAGATTCATGAATTTCATCTCTCTTAGGGCCTTGTACTCGGAGAAGGTATTTGGTTTTCGAACCGATGTTTTGAATACGGCCCACAAACCATGCTCATCTTGGGGGAGGTGTCGCCTCTCGAACTTCCACCAGGCTTTGGCTTGATCACGAAGGAAGAGAATAAGCCGGTCGGGACAGCGCTCGTCACGGAAAATCTCTATGCTCCCGCATCGATTTGAAGACGTCCTCCCTCCATATGTTCGAACCCAGATTCATACTTCAGGTGTCTCGGTCCCGTAGAATGATTTCACATCCATTCCCTTCGCCGATCTCCACCGAGGTTCTTCCTCGCGGGACGGAAGCGGCAGATAGCTTGAGCGATCGTATTCCCCCATTTGGGTGAAGTCGAAGGCAGGTGCATCGGGTGCGCGACGAGGTGGCATGATGCTGATAGGAGAGAATCAAGAATTATTAGTGAAAAACATCACGTAAGTGTGATGAGGTAAATCTTGCATAAACCTAGAGCTACGATACCAAGCTGACACACCCGACCAGAAGTATAGCCACGTGGACCCCGGATCTCAAGGCGTGCTGACCGACCACTCCGTAGGGTGACGAAGTCATAGGAAGATTAAAATAAGAAATTAGAAATGATAGATAAAAATTAAATCGAGAGTTTAACAAAATACGAGTGTAATGTGGGTAGAACCCAATATTGCATAGTGTCGGAAACTAGGTGCAGTAGAGGAAATTATTCCCATCCGTAGGATGGATATAACACAACAAAAGGAATTTAACATACACTGCAGAGAAAGAAAATCGGAGGCTACCGGTACCACCACCAGATAAGTAAGCCAACTAAAGTCTAAGTCACGGAGAACGAAAAACAAGGGTAGTGGGCCAATATCGATTTTCTAAGTAAAACATTTCCAAAACTTTAGTTATAACCCCTCACTGTAAACCCGTAGATTTACCAAAATATTTACTAATGAAATAGTCTTTGAGCATAAGTAGCGGTCCGCGCCCACGGGATACGGGTATAAAAATCATTTATCACAGTGAAAATCAACATCACTTATCATGGAAATATGCACACAAGTCATATAGAAAGTAGCTACATGACGAGGCTGGGTGTTTTGATATAACTACGCTCTGGCACTACATGCACGTGAAGGCTGGCACAAAGTGTGCGTCACGCAAGTCAGGCGTAAGGCAATCTAGAACAGGCTGGCACCTAATCATGGATCCATGTCGGCGTAATGGTGCGGGTGTGAACGATCCGTGAAGCTGGTCCTGGCCAGGCGAGTGCTAACTGCCAGGTGCATAATGTGAAATAAGTAATACAATTAAAATCATGTGTATGCATGCCATTTCCTCATAAAACCCTTATCATAAATCAATAATCAACAAGTAAGGGTTTATCACAAAATAAGTCTAATTTCATAAAGTAGGCATGCCACACACATATATATCTCAAAAACACCATAAATCATATTATAATAATATAAAAATGGTAATTACTAGGCCCACTCCAGCGTCTGCGTGGTCAGTTACCGTAGCCCCGTGAGTGATACTGAGCTCGTTGCTCCTCGGATAGGTCTCACCTATATGAGAGTTTACTAAACTAATCATTTAACAAGTCTTAATTCAATTAAAGTAATGAAAAAGACTTGAAATCGCTAGCTGTTTGCTCGAAACGTGACTTGGTGGTCGAAAAATGTGTTCCGCAGCCGCCGCCGTGCGCCGCGGGGCTCACGCGCCGCCACAAGCCCGGCTTACCCAGCGCCCGTCCTGCCTTGGCACGCCCGCAGCGCCCGTCACGCGCCGTCACGCGCCCACACGCGCCCACACGCGCCGGACGGCGCCCCACCCGCGCTCACACGCGCCACGCACGCGCTCACGCGCACCGCCGCGCGCGCTCACGGCGGCGGACGCACCGCGCCTCACTGCCCAACAATCCGCATGCCCGTTAAAGTTAGCAGCGTGCCGTTAACTTTAACGGTATATTCGTTTTTAGCTGACGGAATATTCCCCTACTTGAGCGTTACGGAATATTCATGATACCGTAGATTAGAAAGAAATATACTGGCAGGTGGGTTTTTAGCCATTATATACATGAGTATATTCAGTTTGAACCGGGTTGGACCAGGTTGGACGGGTTGAACCGTGGTTGGTTGACGTCACGAACCGGTTCAGACCGGGATCGATGGCGTCCAGTGCGTGAACTCGATTAATGAGATCAGTGAAGTCGTGTGAGTCACTCGCCGGTTTGGGTTTCGTCAATGGAAAAATTACCGGAAAAATACCATGAGTTTAAATCTTCACCAAAATTCTAGATTTTGACATGAAATTGAAGCTGGGGTTACCAGGGTTCAATACCTAGATTTAGGTCGGCAAAGGCACGAAGTGGCGGAGTTTGGGGTTGCAGGTTTCCGCGGCCGAAATCGAACTCAACGCTCTCGGCCAAAAACTTCGACATCTCACGGAACCTAATTCGAGAGTTTCAAGACTCCCAGAAGGCTGTAGATGAAGGTCTCGAAGTCCGAATCAGGCTGGAATGGAGTGTGATCGTCCAACTAGGCTCGCCAGGGAAAAATGGCGGGGAGCTTGGATCTTCGCCGTTCGTGGGTTTTTACGGGTTCGGTAACCCGAGAGATGGTGAGGATAGCGATGACGGTGTCCAGGAGCCAAGGCAGGTCGAGGAAAGTCACCCAGGTTCGATGGCGGAGTTTTTTGGGTGTGTAGAGAGTAATTCAACGGTTTAAGGTTTCCTCTGTAGTGGGTTTTGAGTGCAGGTTGAAGAGCGTGCAACTCGCTCGTAAATGAAGGTGAAAATTCGAGGTCGAGGCTTGCTCACGGGAAGAGCGAGAAAGTGGTGAGGATAGCAATTTGGGTGCCTAGAGCAAATCTTAGAGCTTTTGATGGATCTGCTGCATTTGCATGCAGGTTGAGTAGGAGGAACTCGGGGAGAGTGAGGGAATGGCGAGAGAGAGAGTGAAGGTGAGATGTGAAATAATGCAGTGATGTTCTTGGTTTTAAACCAATTCGATCAGATCTGGTTCAACAAAAACAGTGAGTGCTCCTGCCAAATTTACTGTCACGTGGCTACACTCAGGAGGTGGGTGCAGGCCTCGTGGCTTGCAGAAACCATGGGTTAAGCCCACTGTTTCAGAAATGCAGCTCGAGAAAAAAAAATTACAGTTTTACCCCTATGCGTACTTGTCAAACAAGTGGAGTTCAGTGTAGTTCGGCGTCCAACGGTTCCTAATTTAATGTAGATACTAAAAGTACACCAAGATTTCTGAAAATACCTCGATAGAAGGGACGTAATCCCAGATGATACATTATGCCACTAAGGGCGTTTTGGTCATTTACACCGTCGGGGGAGATTAAAATACAATAAACGTGGGGACGGGATGTAACCAAGTCTTCCCCTAATAAATTTCGTCCTCAAATTTACAAGATCTAAATCAACTACTAAAGAATAGATACGGGTACTGCTCGCGCATGCCATCCTCCGTCTCCCAGTGGCCTCCTCAGCAGTGGTTCACTCCAAGGACTTTGACTAGAGTTACCGTTTGCTCCTTAGAACTTTCTCCTTCCCGATCGAGAATCGTGACTGGTTTTCTCGTCGTACGTCAAGTCGTCGTTGACCTCCAAAAGGCTGAGTCTGGATGACATGGGAAGGATCGGACACGTATCTCTACGCAGCATAGATACATGAAAGACATTATGAACTCTGGCAGGATTCGGAGGTAGGTCGAGTCATTAGGCAACGGCTCACTCTCGTCGATGATCACGGTAAGAGATCAGATGAAGCGAGGGACTTAGCTTCCCCTTCTTCCCGAAACGAACAACGCCTTTCCACGGTGAGTTTAAGAAATGCCAATCGCCAACGGCATAAACGCGATCCGGTAGAATGCCTGTCTGCAATGCTCTTCACTGTCGATCCTGTGCAGTCTTCCAAGTTTTCCCTTAATCACACCTGGATGTTCTTCGTGCGTCTCGTCCACGATCTCGGGCCAACAAGTGCTCTCTCCCCCAACTTCTGACCAGCACAAAGAGTGCGAGCCGGGGTTTACCATACAGCGCCTCGGGTGGCGACATGCCAATGCTCAGTGGTAGCTGTTATTATGGCACAACTCCATCAGAGGTAAGTGTTCACCGCCATTTGTCGCGGCCCGGAGGATGGAGGACCTCAACATGTCCTCGTGCAGATAGTCACAGCTCCCGGTATCCGTCCGTCTGTGGATGATAGCCGATCTTTGAGAAAGCATTTTGTGATCCCAAGGCATTCTGGAAGGCTGCGCCAAAACTTAGTGAACCTCGGTCACGATCAGAGATGATACTAACAGGAACACCGCCAATTGCGATCGGTGATGAAGAGTCAGCTAGACGATCCAAGGAGAAGTTCTCACGGTTTGCAAGAAGTGTGCAGATTTGGTGGAGTCGGTCCAACGATCACCCAAATACCGTGTGGCCCCACGAGTACAGGTAACTTGTACACGAAGTCCATGGTGATGTTCTCCCACTTCCACTCGGGAGTAGGGAGTGGCTGGTGTAGTCCGAAGGGCTTCTTCCTTTCTGCTTTGACCTGCTGACAGATCAAACATCGACTGACATACTCCGCGATTTCTCTCTTCATTCCCGGCCAATAGTAAAATGGCCGGATGGTGTGGTACATTTTTGTACTCCCCGGATGCATGGCATAAGCTGAAATATGTGCCTCGTCTAGAATCTCCTTCTTCAAATCTTCATCATCAGGCACGTACATCCGGTCACCCTGCAGAAGTAGGCCGTCGGTACCTCGGATTCTCAAGTCTCCTCTGCCGCCGTTTAGGACCGCATGCATAAGTCCTAAACAATCCGAGTCGTTTTGCTGAGCAGTACGAATACGATCCAAGAGCACTGGTCTGACCTGGAAACTGGCTAGTAAAGCACCGTCATCGTCACAGCCCAAAGTGACACCAGTGCCTCGGAGTTCGGTCAAGAGAGGAATATGGCAGGCAGAAAGAGTATTCAGTCGTCCATAAGATTTCCGGCTGAGAGCATCGGCTACCACGTTTGCACGACCGGGGTGGTATTCGATGGTGCAATCGTAGTCGCTCAAGAGTTCCATCCATCGCCGCTGTCTGAGGTTTAGATCTCGCTGAGAAAAGAGATATTTCAGGCTCTTGTGGTCGGTGAAGATTCGGCAGGTCTCGCCGTAGAGGTAGTGTCGCCAAATCTTCAAAGCGAAGATGATGGCTGCAAGCTCCAGGTCGTGGGTAGGATAGTTCCTCTCATGCGTCTTCAACTGTCTGGAGGCATAAGCGATCACCTGTCCATATTGCATCATCACGCAACCCAAACCGTTCAGTGAGGCATCACTGTAGATCTCATAGTTATAGTTGCCATTTTTCTGGAAGTGCTAACACTGGAGCATGAGTGAGGCAATGTTTGAGCTGTTGGAAACTGTGCTCACAGTCGTCGTCCCAAACAAACTTAACATCTTTCCTGGTGAGTCTCGTGAGAGGTAGGGCAATGGAAGAGAAATCCTTCACGAAACGTCGGTAGTAACCCGCCAGGCCAAGAAAACTTCGAATCTCCGTCACGTTCTGCGGTCGCTCCCAATTCTCCACCGCAGCAATCTTCTGGGGATCGACGAGAATACCATTAGAAGAGATTATGTGCCCCAAGAATGATACCTGATTAAGCCAAAATTCACATTTGCTGAACTTGGCGTAGAGCTGATTTTCCCTTAGTCTCCTCAAAACCATGCGCAAGTGTTTGGCATGATCGGCCTCCGATTTAGAATACACCAAGATGTCGTCGATGAAGACAATTACGAATCTGTCGAGATACGGACGAAATACTCGATTCATCAGATCCATAAATGCTGCTGGGGCATTGGTCAGTCCGAAAGGCATCACCAGAAACTCGTAGTGGCCGTAACGAGTTCGGAATGCGGTCTTGTGCACATCATCACTCTTGATCTTCAGCTGATAGTAACCAGACCTCAGATCAATCTTGGAGAAAACCCTCGCGCCTCGGAGTTGATCGAAGAGATCATCGATTCTAGGCAGTGGATAACGGTTTTTAATCATCACCCGGTTGAGTTGCCTATAGTCGATGCAGAGTCTCAAGGTGCCATCTTTCTTTCGAACGAATAGGACCGGAGCTCCCCAAGGTGAAGAGCTGGGTCGAATGAATCCCTTATCGATGAGTTCTTGGAGTTGTAGCTTCAGTTCCCTCAATTCTGCAGGTGCCATACGATAAGGGGTGAGGGATATAGGATTAGTACCTGGAAGTAGATCAATGGTGAACTCCACGTCACGATCAGGCGGTAGTCCAGGTAGATCATCAGGAAAAACATCGGGAAATTTGTTGACAACCGGCACATCGTCAACACGAAGAGTATTCCCTTGATCCAGAGTCACATGTGCGATAAAGCCTTCGCAACCCTTGCTCAACAGCTTCTTTGCCTTCATGGCTGAGATCAATCCGTGCTTGATCTTCCGGTGCTCTCCGGTGAAAGTGACAGTAGGCATGCCAGGTGGCTGGAATGTAACCGTCTTCCGTCGGCAGTCAACGACGGCATGATTTTGATGTAGCCAGTCCATTCCTAGAATCACATCAAAGTCTACGATATCGAGAGGAATGAAGTTGGCAGGCATCACCTGATTAGCAATTACAACGGGGCATCCTCGATACTCCCATTGTACACGACACACTTCGCCTCTTGGCATAGAAATTCCCATTTCGTACCCGATAGGAGTACAATGGGGTTGAGTGGTTTGAGCAAACAAAGGTGATATGACCGAGTGGGTAGCACCCGGATCGATTAATACTCTAGCAAAGTGACCAAGTATGTTCAACGTACCCATAATGAGATCGGGGTTGTTCTGAGCATCCTGCTGATTGATTGCGTTGACTCGTCCATGCGCCTGCTGAGCTCCACCGCGACCTCCACCGCGGTTACCGTGTTGTTGGTTTCCTCTGCCCTGTGCACCGCGTCCCTGTCTGCCTTGGCCTCCTCCGCCAGGTGCCGCTGCTAAGGCCGGGTACTGGCCTCCTCCAACCCACTGGTTAGCGGTCTCCTGATACTGCGGGTATTGCGGTGCTCCTCCATAATACTGCGGTGCTCCACCTGGGAACTGCACAGCACCGCCGGGATACTGAGTAGGAGTAGGGTAGGTAGGATACTGAGGATAGACTGCAGGATATTGGGTAGCATCGCCCTGATAGTGAACAGCTCCTCCGTAGGCAGGTGGCTGGTAAGGAACTGTCCCTCCAACCTGCTGGAGTGGAACAGGTGCCTGAGGCTGGTTCTGCCGGTTCTGCTGTTTCTGCGGACACTGGGTGGCTCGATGTCCTAGTTGCCCACAGCTGTAACACCCCTGAGTTCCATGTTTACATTCACCATAGTGGCGAGTGTTGCACCGAGCGCAGAATTGAGCATTAGATTGGCTGGAAGTGCCCTGCTGGCGGAAACGGGATCCACTAGTGAATCTCCCTCCACGGTTGGAGCTGGAGTTCGATCCACCACTGGATGATCCGGAACTGTAGCCTCCACGTTTGAACGTCTGGTTCTTCTTAGGACCAAGGAAAGATTGCCCCTTACCCTTCTTCTGGGTGTTAGATTCCTCCTCCTCGTCAATGGTGTCATCAGGAGCATTCTCCGAAGCCTCAACTCGCAACAGCGCCTCGTAGAACTCCTAGTAGGTCTCGCACCGTTCAGCAGCAGCAAGTGATCGGAGCTTCTTACTGGCTCCCTTCCTGAACTGGTGAAGCATCTCTGAGGGGCTGGCGGCAACGACTGGGTTGTATTGAGATAGGGCAGTGAACTTCCGCTGGTACTCGGAAACAGTCATCTTCCCTTGCTTGAGATTCATGAATTCATCTCTCTTCCGGGCCTTGTACTCCGGAGAGAGGTACTTGGTTTCGAACCGATGTTTGAATACGGCCCACAAACCATGCTCATCTTGAGGGAGGTGTCGCCTCTCGAACTTCCACCAGGCTTTGGATTGGTCTCGAAGGAAGAGAATAGCAGTCGGGACCCACTGCTCGTCTGGAAAGTCTCCATGCTCCCGCATCGATTTGAACACGTCCTCCATGTGTTCGAGCCAAGATTCTGCTACTTCAGGTGTCTCGGTCCCGTAGAATGGTCTCACGTCCATTCCCTTCGCAGTCTCCACCGGGTTCTTCCTCGCAGGACGGAAGGCAGCCTGAATGGCTTGAGCGATCGTATTCCCCATTTGGGTGAAGTC